>BJCM01112080.1:0-22538 GCA_018326385.1 Flaveria bidentis | reverse complement strand
TGATCCAGTCTCCTGGTTCAGTCGTGCGACTGAGTCATTCTCATGAAGTTGTTCATGCGTATGGTCCATTAGCATGGGCCATTCGCATGATAGCTTCCTGTTATTAAGTTTGAATGTATTAATTGTCATTACATTATTTATATTAGTTCAATCAACCACAAACCTATATAATCAAGTCAATATGCGTTAAACAAATCATTAATGAAATATTAAACATGATAAACACAACCAAGGACACAATGATTACAAAAGTGTAAGACATTAAAGACATATTACATTAAGTTCAGAAACTAAGGACACATGCACCTACAGTTTTAAACCTCTTTTATTTTCTCATAATTTTAAAAAAAAATTAAAACATAACTTTGGGGGATTGTATATATTAAAATAAACTGGGAGTTAAATCTGAAATGATGAGAAATGATTGTATATCTTCTGGATATGCTCATTTTTGCATGACTGGCATTTAAAATGAGAAATGATATCTGATATACATCTTATTTTTTTCATTGCATATACAAGTAAATTAAACATATTCTTTAAATGATATGCTTGGTAGACTCAGCCTGAAGAATAAAGTATACAACGAAAATATGATTTAAATTAAAATATATGCTTAAGGATCTCTTGATTTACGTGATCATTTTGGCCTGCACAAAAACTGAGTCCCGACCAAAATTGGATTGATAATTAATCTTTGAATCATGTCCGGTGTATTTATATGTCTTGTACTTGTGCTTATCTCCTCTATTGTACGGTGGTACTGACCTTGAGTGATGATCTCCTCTGCTATACGGTAGTACTGACCTAGAGCTCTTATCGACACTTGATTAAATGGTCATCTCCTTTGTTATACGTGAGTACAGACCTGGAACTCTCACCATCTTGATCTAAGTTGTGTCAAATCATCAAAATGATGAATTCATCACAGAATGAAATATTTTATTGATAATCAATGGCACACTAATGCACACGCCTTGCTTTATAAAGATCATTACAAAATTCATGAAATCCTGAGGCTGCATGAGGGTTTTTGCCAAATGATTGTGGGGTCCTAGCATTCTAAAGTATTGAATCAAACCATAACAAATTATATATTTTTTGTTGAAAAAGATAACGCACGGGTTTCACTGGACAAATTTATCAGCAATCATTATTAATTTGTTTATGAATTTCAACACTTCCTTTAAAAACTATGATCAGATTCAGCTATCGGTATGATCTCATTGCCGGTTTAAAGTCATCATTGTGCTAATATATATCTTGAGGATGTGATCATTGATTGATTTGGATCATAGTTTTTGTTGTTAATACTCTAATAAAAAAATAATAAAAATAAATAAATAAATTGCAAAACTATACTTTCGCTAATTGTTTCGCTAAACGAAATTGCAATTTCGCTCAGCATTTTCATCCTTTGTGATGTCATTTTTGATCTGAGTTTCTTTTGGCGAAATTGCAGCTTCGGTTGGCGAAACTAGAGATTATTAATAGCGAAACTATAGTTTCGCCTCCTGCGAAACTATTTGCTATATATGTCTGTTTGCAAAATTATCTCCACACTTTCGCACCATCGAACTGTTTAGTGTCTTAGGGTTGTTCCATGTCCTTTACATGCGATTCAGAGTTTATGTGTTTTTGGTGTTGATTGTTTGTTGATTCTTATTCACAAGTGAGTTTTGAACTCATGACCATGATTTTATCTTGTTAATACTATCACATTGTGACTATATTTGATCGAGACTCTTTAGTACCTTAGCTGTTCTTCCAACGAAACTACCGATGGTCTAGCGAAACTGAACGAAAGTTCTTGAATCCTCAGTGAAACTGTAAGGTTATGTTGTCCTAGCGAACTTAACAGTTTCACTTGGTATTTTTTATTTTCGCTATGCCAAAACTCTATTTTCGGCTTGTCGAATCTACCTCGCTATTTGGACGAAACAGTTGTGATCTTGCCGGTGAAACTATACTTTCACCTGTCGAATCTACCTCTTTTCTTTTCTTTTTTATCCTCGATTTCTTCAGATCATCTTTGATGATCTAATTCCAAATGTGCCAAGACACGGGGAGGTGAAAAGGTTGGTGTAGATGAACCCTTGTATTTTTGTAGACTGTTTTGCCATCCGACATGACTTTAGTGGGAAGATCACCCATCTGTGGGAAAACATGTACCCACCCGAATGATGGAACTATATTAGAAGGGTGGACAAGTCGGAGAACTATATTATAGTGTAGGGAAAGACAATCTTCATCACTCCAGCTATCATCAACAACCATCTTCACTTGGATCATAAGAAAGGTGAATTAACCTTCCCAAAGGAAGCTTTAACCACTCTTTTTAGTAGATAGGCTATGAAAGAGATTTCGCTATAAATACCTTTAGGAAAGTGAAGGTCTCATCCCAATGGAAGTACTTATTACATATGGTTATCCATAACTTGTCCTACAAGCATGGGAGGTAGGACTAGATTCCTGAGGATCTATCTTTCATAATGCATGGAATGGTTCAAAGGGTCAAGTTAAGGTACTCTCAGTTTTCCTATACAAATTTACTTGCAAATTTGGACTGCTTGGAGTATTACATTAGATATGTTCAATAAATTCTTAAAGTATTACAATAGATATGTTCAATAAATTCTTAACTGTGAACTGGGCTCATAGTTGAAGTGAACTGGTAATATTCTTAAATTGGGATAGATGAAGCATGACATTTTTAAAATCATGAAGAAGCCACTATTGGCTTCTTAGGGGTAGAAACAGTCATTGTCCCCAAAATGTTTAAGCTCATTGCTCAAGGTGATAATCGAGCAACACAAGCTAGTGTTGAACCTACACCATCTAGCTCTCAACCACCCAAACAGTCTCAAATCACCCTCACCTACCAAATAAAATCCAAACAAGCCCCTACTTTAGCTATTCAGCTTGAGCAAGCCCCTATATCAGTACACATACAGGAGGAAGTGGACACTAGAGCTCCCACTTCTCCTCAGGAGAAAACCACTCCCATCTTATCAAGAATTAGTGTTGAGGTTCCTCATGCTTATCCTGATGAGCTTAGTATCCCAACAACCTTAATTGTTCACTATGAGTCTCAACACTCAAGTGAACAACCTTTCGGAGAAAGTTACCATCCCCAGCCTTTAGATCTCAACCAACCCATTCCTAGCATTGAATTATATGATGATTAAAACATGGGATTCAGTGAGTACCATGACTCTCACTACTCCTCCCATAGTCAAAGGGAGATGAGTGCTCCTGCCTCTTCCCTATCTAGCCTACATCTTTCACCTACCACCGAGGTGTATCTCCCTAAACCTGTTCAGGAGGTCCTTTGGAAGAAGCTATCAATTTTTCAAGTGATTACATCACTAGGAAGTCAACCATGGCAACTCAACCCATTGGCATTTAACTTGAAGCTATGAGTGAGTAGAAGAAATCCAACGGCTAAGAACCTCATGCTAGTGATGAGAGTGAGGAATTTGGTCTAATTCACTTATCCCCCAATGATTATTCTGATGAAGATGAGGGGAATTTGAGACTAAAGGTGCAAAATCTATCAAAAACATGTACCTATCTAGTCTCTAACCTTACAAAATAGGGTCAATGATAAGCTACTTGACATATCTAATCTAAAGGAACAACTAGCTAAGAAAACTTTAAGGAGAGCTCATCTAGGAACACAAGAACTTGTGGATCTGATTGACCTAACTCCTAGATCACCTATGTAAGAGGGTGATGCCACCAAAAAGGCGGAGAAAGTCATAGCAATCACAGAACCTGGGAGTTCTTCATAGAGTATGGACATTGAGGACTCACCATCCTTACTTGCAATTGTCCGTACTTAGTAACTTCTTAAACGTCACATTGATGTGGACTCTCTTGATTCTCTCATTCAAAGCCTCTTTAAGGAAGGTATTCCAAGGGTTATGTCATCCCCACCCCAAGGACTTCAAATTACATAATTGGGCAGAGGTATGATATTGACAAAAGAGCGCTCATTCTTCAAAGAGTTCAAGGGTAGCAAGAAGTCTTTAATTTTCAGAACATGAACTACTATGAAGGTCATGACCTCATCAACATGCCACTTGTCAATCCATGCCAATCTAGGCAAGCAGGTAGGCTGGCCTAAAGGATTCAAGATAGAATTACTAGAGTGTTCAACCTAAGAAGGAGACAAAGGCCATGAGGTAATGTCATTGGGCAACTAGATGTTGATGTAAACCATATGAGTAGCTTCAAAGGGAAAACCTTGACTGAAGGCTAGTGATAGAGCCTAATAGCCTTGTCACACCTAGAACTAGTTCAGCAATTCAATCCCTCAGTGAAACACCTGCTAGTGAAGGTGTATCACAACCTCTTTCCAGCCAGAGCATGGATGCTACTCCAAGCAATAAAGGCCAAAACTCTTTCCACCGTGAGTCACAAAGGTTTGTGGGTGACAAAGGGAAAAGGATGTTGACTCCTGAGGAGAGTGAGGAGGAGGAGAGATAGGGAAGAAGAGGAAGCTAATGGGAGATAGCACCATTGGGTCTTTAGGATTCATGCAAGCTACAATCAATGCTGCCCCTAAACCATATGCTAAAAATGATGAGTTATTGGTAGTCAGGATAACTTACTTACATACAAGGAACTATGACATCTATCAAATCATCTCCCTCCCCTTAAAGGAACTTAATGAACTAGTAGACATGGAAGTGTCTAGAGAGAAGAAGGAATCAAAGGATGCAAGATTGCTCCCTTAGATCAAGGAAGAAAAGAGACTAAAAAGACTATACAATCATGTTCCTACTCTTTCTTCAGTTCAAGAAAGCTCTATGCAAGATACTATGGCTACACAAGAAGCTAAGGGAGATAAAGAAATTGATAGGCAAAATATGATCAACTACCTGAGTGTTAATGGTCTCTACCAGGTAGCTGCACTTCTTCCTCTATCCTTTGAGTACATTGAGTTTGAGTATCTCAAACAGCTTGAACTTCAAGTACTTAAAGAACAAAAGGCTACAAAGAGAAAGATGAGGGAAGAAGCAGCCAAAGCAAAAGCTATCATCCAGAAAAGTCAAAAAAACTCTGCTAATAGGCAGAGGATGATGAGCTTCTTGAAGTTGTATGGAATCTCCAGCAGGAGACTTGGCCCTATGACTCTATAATGGTGATCAAGCAGAAGATTAAAAGAGGAGAGCTCATTGATTTATGCTACTCACCAAGTCAAGCCCCTCAAGAACTAGAGGTTAAAGTTGAACATTTTGAGAAAACAGAACATGGACCTCCTGCTGAGTCTCAACAAGCTTCATCTTCTGATCCACAGCATGGTCAAACTCCCTCTCTTTCTAAACCTGTGAGGGAGGTAGACCCAACTGAGAAAGACAAGACTGAACAACAAGGTTTTGTATGCCAGTCTTCTCAGTTGAAGCGTTTTATGAGACGGAAAGAAGGGCCTCTAAACCCATGTCTAAGAAGAAGAAGATAGGGCATCTACGTCCATATCTCATGATAAGTCAGGAAATCCTGATGAAGTGCAACAAGAGAATGCTTAAACAACTCCTATTCAAGCAGTTCCTCCTACATCTAGAAGACCCATCTTGTCTTGGACTTACTCTATTTATCTAGAAAGATGGCATGTAGTCAGCGATCAAAGTGTTAAAGAAGTCTACACATGACAAGACATGTCAATCTACCTCTGCATGATCTCTTTGAGATGAGAATATACTATGGGAGTCTGAGTGATCCTAACCATCTCATGATGATGTGTATGGTCATTATCAAAATATGGACTGTCAACATCTACAATCTATATATGTTTTGGTAGCATTAGCCTAGGAGGAGTTTTTAAGGTTAATGTAAAGGTTGTTGCACTCAAAACATCTAAAGTCATCCTACATGCATGCACTCAAGTACAAAAGTAGAGATGCTTCGAAAGTTTATCACCATGCATTAGAAAATACTCTAAGTGTAAAATCTTTCAAAGCAAAGAGCAACATCTTCCGAAGCTTAAAGTGAAGTCTTCCAAAGCTTCTAAGACAAAGTTTTGAGTAGACAAGAAGTGAATATAGATTATCTTCTGAAAACTTTTGAATACATGCTTTATCTAATGTACTTTACTATAAAGTTGGACCACTTTCCGCTGCAACCCTGTTGGCTCACCGACTTTCACAAGTTGGTGAAAACGCCCATGCTTTTGGTAAACTATACATTGAGGTCTTGAGTCCATGATTTCTACTTTATGTATTTTTATCCTTTATGTAATATATTAGGATGTGAGCTATGGCATGTCATAGTTATTTATTAAAAGGTAATCTGCCTATTGACTTTACATTTGATTTTGATGTCTACTTTAAATATTTCCAACTGGCCTTCAAAGTATGGCCGACAATAGGATGTAGTATAAAGTATCTCAATGTCTTTGTAACTTTATTTATGTTCTTTAACACTTGTAAAAGAACTTTGGAGCAATATACAACATTTTTTAAAATAATTTACTTGTGTTGTATTGTTCTTAGTTTTGTCTCATATTTTACTTTTGTTCTAAGTATCATCCTTGCTTGTTAACCAGTTCCCTATTTGATCTTTTAGAAGTTCCAACATCACTCTCCTTATTGTGTGTTTGTGTTATAAGTGGACAACCCTCCTAGATGATCCTACAGACTTCTTCATCCCGAATGCACTTATGAATTCAAACACCTAAAAACCTACCAAAACAAATAAGCAAACATACAAACACACACATAGGCATATAACCAAGGCTAGAACCAACCAAAAACACTTAAAAACACCAAATAACTACCGTGAATATGCAATTCTCTTCTTCTTTTCTCTAAACCTGAAAATTCAGCTTGTTTTTCTCTCTATAAACCGAATACAAAAGTTGATGTAACAAGAAAAGGGTGGCCATGCCAACTTTCGTATAAAATATATTATAATTTTGTACTTTTTCACATTTAACCCCTCATCTTGGGTTTTATTGCTTTTCTTTCTTTCTCTCCATATTTTATTCTTCTGTTTACCTCTTTTATGAACGTATAACTTAAGTTTTAAAAGATCCCTATTGTCCATGGGTTAGTAGTTACTAATTATTTAGAAACATAAAAGACACAACATATAATGAATAAAATTTATTGAAATATTATTTACCTTTCATTAGGGTAGATCCACCAAAACGCAACAGGACCTCCAAACCTAATCTCTCTTGTTAAATGGATCACCAAGTGCACCATTATAGTAATGAAAGGAGGAAATATATTCTCTAGCTTGCATAAAGTGAGAGCAATTTTAGACTCAAGAAAATGCAGATCAACTTCAGACAAATTCTTGTAGCAAATGGCATTAAAAAAATCGCATAACTCAATTATAACAGAGGTTAGATGGTCCGGCAAAGTTCCACGTAATGCAATCGGCAAATACTCTTGCACCAACATGTTACAATCATAACTTTTCATCTCAATTAGTTTACGCTCATTTAATTGTACACATCGAGAAAATTTTGATGAAATTCATCGGGATGTTTGATTGACTTAAGTGTATATAAAAATTCAGTCTTTTCACCTCGTGTCATTTGATAGCAAGCTTTTTGCATGAAAGTGATATTATTTCAAGGTCGTTTCTTTGGATGAAGTTATTTTCTAATACCCATTTCTTGTAAGTCAAGTCTTGTTTTATAGTTATCTTTTGACTTTCCTTCTTGTCCTAATAAAATACCAACTATGTTGTCACAAACATTCTTTTCAATGTGCATCACATCAAGATTATGGCGCAACAACAAATGTTCCCAATATGGCAACATAAAAAAATACTTTTCATTTTTCATGGACCACGACCATTATTCTCCCGAAGAAATTCCATGGCATCTAATTGTTTTAAAAGTTCATCTCCAGAAGGAGGAATAGAAGCAGTTCTAAATTCTTGGCGTCCAACAAAGAATCTACTGTCAGATCGCCAATGATGGTCAGATGGAAGCTACCTCCGATGACACATGTAACACCATTTTCTTCCATTAGTTAGCCGTTTGTAATCAATATCAAAACCACATACATGAAATGCAAGTTATCCTTTAGTGCTTCACCCAGACAGATTGGCATAACCTGGAAAGTCCGATATTGTAGAAATTGTAGAAGCCTTCAACTGGATGTATTCTTTAGTTGATGCATCAAAGGTATTAGCTCCATCACCCCTTAACTCCTTTAATTCTTTAATTAAAGGTTGCATATATACATCTATCTTGTTTCCTAGACCTTTGGGACCTGGGATGATTAAAGAAAGAATAATATTTGGTTGTTTCATAACCAACCATGGTGGCAATGTTGTATGGAATAAGAAAAACTGGCCAAATACTATGTGACATATTCATTGTCCTAAAGGGGTTGAAGTCGTCACTTGCCAGTGCAAGACGAACATTACGAGGATCACTAGCGAATTCAAGAAACTTATCAACAAAATTCTTCCAAACTAACGCATCTGCGGGATGTCATAATTTTCCATCTTTCACACACTCTTTATGATGCCACTGCATAAGGTCAGAGGTCTTTGATGACATAAACAATCATTGTAGTCTAGGCTTTAAAGGTAACTACCGTAATATTTTTGAAGCCTTCTTCTCGAGAGGGCTCATTTCATCTTTAGGATTCGCTAGATGAACTTTCCATCTTGATGATCCACAAAAAGAACAAACATCATTCTCCTTATCATCCCAAAACAACATGCAACCATTGGGACATGAGTGGATTTTTTCATACCCAAAACCAAGTTGGACAATATATTTTTCACTTGTTGGGTTGTTTTGGGTAACAAATTCCCTTCGGGTAAAAAGTCGATTAGAAATTCTCCTTGACAAGATTTGTTACTCCATTTGTTCAAACATTTTAAATGATATAACTACACCACACAAGATAATTTGTTGAATTTGCAATCCGGGTACACCTTTTCTTCAACTTCCTTGATGAGGTCATCAAACTTGCTTCCTTTATTGTTCATCTCCTAACTATTGTTTGAAGCATTCTCATGTACTTCCACTCCACTTCCACCATCTGGTTCAATAACATCATTCAACAAATCATGCATTTCCTCATTAAGGGTTGTGCTAGTTGATGCAACCATTGTGCCTTCACCATGATATTCTCATCTAAAGTATTCTGGCTGGAACCCTAAACATATAAGGTGATCGAGAACACATTGTCTGCTTTGATATTTCATATTTACACACTTTGTACATGGAAACTTTATCTTTCCCCTATTGACGAATTTTCTTGTAAATTCAAAATTCAAGAAGGTTTGCACTCCGTTAACAAAAGTTTGACTTGATCTAGGCATATCATACATCTAATATCTATCCATGACTACATGATTCAAACACATTATAATCAAACAAATTATGATTCAAGCAAGAAAGTTGAAACAATACTATGTTTTCCCATGATTAAATTATATGTTATAACTTATATATGTAAAAGTTGGATCCATTATAGGGTTGTTCATCGTCAATTTGCAAGAAAACAAGTGAGTTGGCTCTTCTAAAATACATTATATTAAAAAAACACAAAAACAAAGTCTATTAGTGGAAGGTGTACAATTTAGCTATGCGTGACCAATGGTGTAAGTTGTTAGGAACTATTATGATGTTCATATGCTTATAGGTAATAGAGGATTCATTGTGTTGTCGGGGGGAGGAGAGGACACGCACTCAACTTTATCCAGACAAATTAAGTTAGTCCCCCAAGCAATCTTGGTAATAGGCCCCTAAACTTTTTAACAAACTGGATCAAATCCAAACTAGTTTTGTGATAGGCCTATGTTTCAATTGAAATTCCAAGAGTCAAACAAGGTTCTACATGCAATTCTCAATGTTACTATACCAAAAGAGTTCATTATCAATCGAAATTCCATGATTCATGTTAAGATGTAATATAAATTTGTGGTAATAAATAGTTATAGAGCAATATGTATTTTCTCTTTTAACCTATGTGTGGAAGTTTGTTTCATAAACAAATTCATATAGTAATACATAGAAGTCAATATGCAAATGGCACATAAATTATTGTAATGCTATATAATAACAATTATGTACCTTAGTATGACCAACATAAATAATGTCATCAATAGTTCACTATTACCGTGATGAAGAAGATAGAAAAAGTACCTAAAATCTAGTCGAGTTCACAGTTAACTGCTGATGATCTTCAAATCGAATTTCCGAGCAGAGTAACATTGATGAAATAAAAGAATGAGGAACCTAGTTGCAGCGCTGAATACCATTGAGGACTGAACTTTCGAACGATAAGGATCCTACAAACGCAAACTACATTAAACAACTAACTTTCGACTTTTGAATGGTGATGAACGGTGATCAAATACAATAATTAACAACAATTATGTCAAAATGATTCATTACTAAGTGCAAAACTAAAATAAACAATTACATTGAGATGAAATTAGTTATTTGTTGGTCATTCTTAAAACAAAATTTTCTATCTTTTTTACATATCAACCCACATGCCTACACCAAAAACTTGCATCATCTACCTAAATTGAAACTTCCCATAAATAGTTTCTTCATCACTTTCTCAATAAAATTTTCTATACCAATTATAACTCATCAATAATTCTTTATTGATTCAATAGTATTAAAATTATCAATCACTGAAGGTGTTTACCAATTGAGATTATACCTGCAGTTGATTTTAACACTATATCGCCAAATCCAACTTCATCGTGCCATTTGTAATTCACGAAACAAATTGGTATGTTTATTCACCATTTTGATTGATGTCGATCGGTATGTTCTTAGAAGGTTATCAAATCCAACTGATCCAATTGTGCCATGTGCAATTTACTAAACAAATCCGACTTCAATTGATATCAATTTGAATCTGATATGCTCATTAGAAGGTAAATAAATCCAACCACAACAAAACATATCCGATTAAGAACATAATTCAATTGAGATAATTCAAAAGTATATAATTCACCTTTAAAAAGATCCGATTGAGCAAAAGAAGTCGAGAAATCTCACCACAACGAAACCAATTGCGATACAAATCGCTACCTTTTGGACTTCTGTAAACAAATGAACTCTAATTGCTAATCATCATGATGAACCCTTGTTTCTAGTTAATGGGTTATAAAGGCCAAATGGGATCGTAGAAGTAGGGAGTTAGGGACTTAGGGAATTTAGTGAATGAAAACTTAGGTTAATAAAATAAACCCTAGTTTTTTAACTTAATAAAAACTTTTGGTGGGATTTGTTTGGAGAGAGTAGTTTTTTAATTAAAATATATGCCACTAAAACTTTTTTAAGGAAATTTTGAGGGTGTATAATGTTGGATTGATTAGTGGCATAAAATTAAAAGCCACAAAATTATATAACCTATAAGTATGGCATAATAAAATGCCACTAAAAACGTGTGCCACTAAATTACACTTTTTGTGTATTGAACATCAATGTAGCGTCAAAAGGCTGATTTACCCTTTCACTAGTGACTATGACATGCCATAGCTCATATCCTAATATAATACATAAAGGATAAAGGTACAGAAAGGAGAAGGTTGCAAACTCAAGACTATAAGCCGAGCAGTTTTACAAGAGGATAAGGAGGAAGTTTCCCAGCAATGCAGCGAGAGGAAAGTTTCAGCTGGACAAAAGCAAAGTGAAGTGTTACAACTATAACCAAATGGGACACTTTGCTAAAGAAATATAAGGCACCAAGGACCAATGGTGGCTAAGCACAAACCAGACCAAATTACACTATAACTAAGTGGGACACTTCATCTCAACCTACTACCACCATTACATCATGATCAATTTCTATTTCTTTTACATACAAGGTTGAAGTTGGTGTTGTGTACATGTACGTGATTCAGGTTATTCAGGCGGATGGTCGACGACTGCTCAGTAAACGGATGTTGTGGTAGAGGGCTATTGCGGTAGATGTGGTTCAGGCGGATGGTCGACCTCTAGGGCTTGAGATTTTAAGTCTCAACAAAGGTTTTTCTAGGTTTTATGATTCTTCTACGTACTTCCTATGTTTTTTGTGACATTTTTATATTTTTACATTCGATTGTGCATGTCTAACTATCCCATTGCTTTTGATTTTCACTTTAGGTTGTAGGTTGCGATTGTTCTCACTTTCATGTTTCTAATATGTGTTTAGCTTTATTTTTGGGTTTTTGTTCTCTTACGTGATGTCTTTTGCTGTATATCATACACTAGATTCTTCACGTGATGAAAAGTGATAGATAATTGAAAGAAAATGTAATTTAACTTCTAAAGTACCAAATATAGTTTTTATAGTTCTACATTTGTCCTAATGTATTATCTTTTTAAAACATGATGGTTCTATGTATCAATTTTATTAATACTAAGACCGATCCCCTATTGATTGGAGGAAACAATAGAGCTTGTAAAGTGGTGATTTATGTAGTATATGTATGCATTTGTTTTGGTTGTGGAAGGAGGTTGTAGGGTTATGTATTAGGTCCCCCCTTTTTGCATTACTTTTAGTTACAAGTCTGAGTGTTATGTGGCTTTAATTCAATGTATATATTCTGTGTATTAGGCCCCCTTGTTGCAAGTTTTCTACTATCACATTTCAATATAACATTATGATATTTTTTTTCATCATTTGGCTGTTGTCATGTGTTTTTTCATGTTTTTATTTATTTGTCCATTTTATCACCTTGCCTTCTGATATGATGATATGATCTATATATGACCTTTTATATAATATTGGTGCTATGAATATTATCTAACTATGCTTTTAAAATATTTAAGACTAATAGATACTACAATTATTGAATGCAATAACCCATAATTGCTTAGTGCCCTTGAATATCATAGTATGTTACTATAATTCTGGATTTGTATTCATAAATGTTTTAGTTTAGTGTTATTAACCCTTTAGATACATACACATTCACGATAATTAAAAGTAACAATAGAAAGGATCAAAGAAATAGCTAGTGATGTTTCATTGGAGAAGGTGAGTGTAATATAATCAAGTGTTCTTTTAATATCCTAAAAGTTTATTTAACTAATCAACTATTTGTCCATTTTATCATTTTACAGTACAATTGATATGTATAATCATTCAATATCAGAAACAAAAGCCAAATAATGAAGATGAAGAAGAATGATCACAACCATCAAAGTATTCAAACATAAACAATCAAGGATCCAATACAATCAATAGAATAAAGCTTAAATATATTTTAGTGAAATGAAAGCTTATAGAGGTCTCTTGCAATACAAATATTTTATTAGGGTTTTGCTAGGATGCCCAACAATTAGCAAGATCAAAACAATATATAAAAGTCATAGTTTCGCTG
Source organism: Flaveria bidentis (assembly GCA_018326385.1). Lineage (NCBI taxonomy): Eukaryota > Viridiplantae > Streptophyta > Magnoliopsida > Asterales > Asteraceae > Flaveria > Flaveria bidentis. The sequence goes on along the minus strand of BJCM01112080.1, from coordinate 9,227 downwards.
ATAGTTTCGTTGTTAGCGAAACTATGTTGTCGAAACAATAGGTTCGTCCGGCAGAAATAACAGTTTCGTCAGGTGAACTAAACAGCTGACTATGAGCGAAATTACACTTTCGCTCATAGTTTCGCTGGGCGGCGAAACTAATAAAAATAAACAACTACAAAAGTAAACTAAGATTAAATCTATTAGAATGAATATAAACAAAATCTAAACTAAAGTGAGTCCAACCTATACATAATCTACAATACTCCCCCTAGGTTGGACCTCATTGTCTTGATTTGTCTCATACGCTCCAATCTTTACTACTTCCTCTAATAAATCTTTTCCAGTTCCTACAACATCATCCTTGGAAGCTTCAGCCACTAATTCTCGCTTGTCAGCTCCTGCATCATCAGCTACTTCAGCCCGTGCACTATCTTCAAAGATATTCTTAGTGAGATCCTGCACATCTATTCTAATCTCATCCTCTGCCCTTAGTTTCTAAGCTAACTCTTTTACTTCTGTTCTCATTCCTCTTACTTTATTAGCCACAATCATGAATAGATTGGCTTCCTTTCTGGTTTCCTCCCATGATCCTACCTTAATATGATTGACACACAGAATCTCCAAATCTTCATCACAGAAATTAAATATCTACATAGGGTCAAACAATTTTTATTCAACTACACCCTTCACTCTGATCACTGCCTCCCCCGTCTTGTTGCCTTAGAACCATTTTTCACACTATTGTAATCTCGGGGGTTGAGGATCTGACAGCCTTATCCTATTCATTGATTTTTGGTGGTTTAACCCTTAGCACTATCTTCCCTTTCCCAGTCTCCCAATCTTAATCCTTCTTTGACCTTTTCCGTTGAGCCTTCATAAACCCAAACGACTCGAAGTTATCATTCAGTCCATTCTATATATTTTTCTCTAGCAAATGGTTCTTTCACTTAGATTAGCATTCTGTTGATACATACGTACCTAGTTTACGATCTTCATGTAATATGTTTGTCATGTCCTAAATGTAAATGAAATGTATGAGTTGAATGAAATAGAATATGTGATTGATGATCTTAATATTAAATTTTTCAGTGTATGTTTCGATGTTTATTATTTATTAACACATATTAAACTAACTATATAGGTTTGTGGTTGTTTGAATAGATCTTTGTAAAGTAATGATTGATAACCATATTCAAATTTAGTCGTATGAAGTTTTCATGCGAATGGACCATGCTAATGGACCATACGCATGAATACTTCATGCTAATGGACCAGTCGCATGACTGAACCAGGAGACTAGACCAGTCGCACGACTGAGACATACGGATGACTCAGTTGCATGACTGAACCTTCAGTCGTGTAATTGACTCAGTCGCATGCTTTAGTCGCACGACTGAACCATGCTAATGGTCCAGTTGTACGATTGAGTAACACTAACCTATAAATACCATTTAATTTGTGGAAAAACGTAACAATTTTTATATTTCGACTCCTACTCGTACCCTAGCCATCCAGAGACTTCATAGAACTTGTTCCAAGTTTATAGATCGCACTAAACCGGTTCGCAATCGTTCTTAACATTTAGATTCAATCTAAGATCGATTCTATGTGTGTTCTCACAGATTGGATGACTAATCAAATATGATTCCGCACTATTTGAGTTTGTATTCATGTAAATCAGTTAGTACTCCGTCCCGTACACGGTCCTAACAAATGGTATCTTGGCTCTAGATTTACGTGTAATTCAATCGATTTTGACATAAGAATCGTGTTTTTCACTCAAAAACGCAATCTTATTATGTCAAACCGTGTTTTAGACGTCTCCATGTCAAAAAGCTAATGTTTTTCCGGCATACGGCAATTAGGGTTCTGGAGAAATTCATGTTTTTGCGTCAAAATACATTAAACCTTCGAATTCTCAAACGTCAGCAGCTTCAGTCGCACGATTGACTCAATCACACGACTGATTCCATCTGGATCCCTCACACGCATGATTAAACTCAGTCGTTCATCCATTGGTAGGACTGAACTACCTATTCGCATTGTTCATCCACACCTGTCCATTCGCACGATTGAGCCATCCGCATTGGTTTATTCGCACGTCTGAGCCATCCGCATTGTTCAGTCGCACGAATTGTCCAATCACACTCCTTCATTGGCACAAGTAAAATAGGTTGTTCTAAAGTTCAAAGTTGATAGTAATGGAGGATCAATATTCAGCGTTCACTGCAAGAAGGAGTTCAAGAATCCATAGTCTATTACTTTTGGAAAATGAAGTGGGGAATCATAACAAACCTCTTAAGCTGATAACGTTAGATGATTACCCACAATGGAAGCAAAGATTGGAGATCTACTTAAATGGAGTGGATCCTAATCTGTGGAAGTCGATATAGAAGAGTTGAGGATGAAGTACAGGGCCCAAAAGTCTTCATATGATCAGAATCCATCATTGTACAACTCAACTCCGCAAGCCAAAACACTTAGAGCACCAGTTCTAATGGCATTTGTGTCGAGTTCAGCTGCTCCTTCTCAAGCTACCACTTTAGGATCAAACACGTCAGGGTTGTCTTGTACCCAATACATAGCACCTGAAGCCACTTCTATAAAACTAAAGACCGAGAATCTCGGGAACGTGACTGTGGAGGTAGCAAAGGAACACATGGATCTCTTAGAAGCTGTTGTTCACTCCTATGATGGACTAGATGCTAGGAAAATTAGGAACTGTCATCTCGCAGATGAGGACTACGAGCAGGTAGACGAGACAGAGCAGGAGAGAATGGACATCATGTGGGCCTTAGAAAGTGCTGTCCGGAGAGCTATAAAGTTTTTCAAAAAGACCGGACAGAACTTGATTGCTTCTAAGGACACAACTTTTGGTTTTGACAAGACCAAAGTTACCTGCTTCAACTGTGGCGAAAAGGGGCACTTCAAATGTCAATGTGTGAAGCCCAAGAAGACAGAAATGGAAATCCATTTTCATCCTTCAATCATCAGGATAAACCCACAATTAGTCCTACTTCCTCAAACAAGGATCCTAAAGCCTTGACTGCTCACGATGATGAAGGACAAGATTGAAGCTTTCAGTTTGTGTCTCCGGGAGAATCCAATATTGCTAGTGTTGAAGATCTAGAAGACGTCTCAGCAAGTGAAGGTGATATTGCAGTGGAACTCGCGATGACAAACAATGAAGAAACTACAAATATGGTCGATCACCTACCTGAAGAAGGGACAAGCACAAAATGTTCTAAATCACCAGCACCGTAAAAGTCTGACTCTGCTTTGATGGTTGATTCAACCACACCCTCTTAGGTAAGTACCACATACCAATTATTTAACAGTCATGCATGCATTGAATGTAATAAATTTAAGGAAAGCATAGACTTAAAATTTGCTAGGTTATTAGATCACAATGATAGCTTAGTAAATGATCTACAACTATACACATAAGCAAATAGAATTTTAGAACAAAATGAGCACAGTTATAAAGAAAAGATAGACCTTTTGAATAAACAACTTAGGGAAACTAAAGTTGTGGGTTTTAACCAAGCTAATGACATTAAGTTCTATTTAAACTCCCTAGATGACACTAAGAAAGAAAAAGCAGTTTTGGCAGTAGAAGTAAATTCATTAAAACAAAAACTGCATAGTTGGACAAGTTCTTCTCACATTGTCCAACACTTTGTAAGAGAACGCAACAATGGGAAGGGTTTGGGATATAAAGTGGTTCCACCACCACATGACACCTTGAAGAATGCCAAAAGTAAACCAATAAATAATAACCCAATCATGGATCATGTGGTGTCCACTCCTCTTGTAAGTGATCCACATTCCACATGTAAACCAAATAAATCTAGCACTAAACAAAAGTAGGCCACTTCAAAATCTAACGGTAAAATGCCTTATGTTAGTCTGGATGAACAATTTGAGAAGGTCAAAGTAAAATCTGGTTCAACCAAGTTTAATTCTAAACCTAAACAAACCAAACATATTAACCAATCACATGCTTCATGTCTAAGTCCAGATAAACAAAAGGGTAAAGAAGTTGAAAAGGTTAAAACTTCAAATGTTGATAAACAAGTTAAAACCACTAAACAACAAGTGTTAAAACCAAAAAAGAATAAAGTCACATGTGTGTCACACACTTCTCCACAGAAACAGCTACACCAACATGTCGAAAGTATATCTTGCTACAACTGTGGAAAGTATGGACACATCATGTGATACTTTCCTTATTATCATACTCCAAGGAAAAGAGTTGAAATTTTTGACAATAAACAGAGCTCATCCAAAAGAAGCTCCATGACTCCACCAAAAATAGTTAGTGAACCAAAAGTTCAACCCATTAGCCAGTCGTTTGTTTATCACAAACAGGCCTTACATAAAACTAGTTTATGGAAAGAGAAGTCCATCCTAGTATCTGATAATGAGAACAAGATGACAACAGATCTTCCCTCACCCTCAAATGGACAATGGGTGGAATTTATGATGTGTGATTCCTCTGGGACACCCAAGCCAGTTAAGGCTTGGATCCCTAACCTCAACTAATGATTTCCACTGAATGTGCAGGGTGTTCGCTATAGTGCTGATACTAACAATTGGATCGTAGATAGCGGAGCATCCAGGCACATGACTGGAAACCGGGCACTCCTGTCAAACGTCAAAAAATCAAAGGAGGTCATGTTTCATTTGCTGGAAACAAATCAAGGTAAACTACGTTCAACAACTGCAAAATAACTTACTTTCTGTATCCCAAATATGTGACAAAGGATTTAAGGTAGTATTCGACAATAAGAAGTGCTATGTCCTAAAAAAGGACTATGTGATCCCGGAGGAACGAGTCTTAATGTCTGCCTCGAGATATAATGACCTTTATGTCTTGGATTTATCAAAGGCCTCCACAACTGATCATCAAGTTTAGTGCTTCTTGTCAAAGTCTACTCAGAAGGAATCTATCTCCTGGCATAGGAGAATGGGACACATCAATCCAAGGAATATGAATCACTTGATCCAGAATGATCTAGTGCGAGGAGTAAACGTCAAAAACTTCCAACTCTCGAATTTTTGTGTCGTATTCAAGAAAGGCAAACAGATGAAGAAGTCTCATAAGAAAAGATTCTATTGGGTGATGTTTTGTGTAATCAAAATCATAAACATTTGAGTCATTCAAAGAATTGGTAACTACACTTGAGTCACTCTACAAGCTGAAGGTAAGACAAGTACGCTCAAACAACAGAACCGAGTTCAAGAACCAATGGATGGAGGCTTTCTGCAAAGAAAAGGGAATTATGCACCAGTTCACTTCTGCCTACACTCCTCAGATGAACGGAGTTGTTGAGAGAAAGAATCGCAACTTAATAGAGACAGCACGGACAATGCTAGCAGACTCGAAACTGCCAATCCAATTTTGGAATGAGGCAGTTGCCATTGCGTGTTACACATTAAATCGAGTTCTGGTGGTAAAACGTCATGGCATGACGTGTTACAAGTTACTTCAACTATGTAAACCAAATCTAGAGTATCTCAAACCGTTTGGCGCACCGTGCACCCTACTGAAGAAAACTCAGGAATGCAAGTTCAGCGACAAGGCTGAAGAGGGAATCTTTCTAGGATACAACATACCGAATAAGAGAGTTTACAACAACTCAACGGGTAAAGTAGAAGTGTGGTGTAACGTTGACGTTCCTACAACTGCAAGTCCACAAGCATCTGACGTAAATGCCTCTGAGTTTTTGGAACCTCACACTCCTACTGCCTTAGTTACGGAACCAAACGTTCATAATCTTGACTTTGAGGTAGTTGTTCCCACCACTCCTGGATCACGCCTAAATGTCTATCATCCTCCGAGTAATGTCATTGGGGATGTTAGATCAAGAGTTCAAACTAGAAATCAGCTATATTCAGTTGATTATGCCTCGGTAATGGAAAAAGGATACCTTCACCATGGTGCATATCGTTGTTTTGTGTCTTAGTTTGAGCCAAAATACGTTAGTGAAGCCTAAATGATGAGGCATGGGTGAGTGCCATGCAAGAAGACCTTCTTCAGTTTGAGAAGTTAGATGTATGGACACTGGTGGATAGACCTAAAGGTGCTAAAGTCATTGGCACCAAATGGGTTCTGAAATGTAAGAAAGATGACCAAGGTGTCATCATCAGGAGCAAGGCTCGACTGGTAGTTCAAGGATTTCGACAAGTCGAGGGAATTGATTACAATGAAGTATTTCCACCGGTGGCAAGAATGGAAGCCATCCGTATCTTCGTAGCCTATGCCTCTTACATGAAGATTAAAGTCTATCCACTGGATGTAAAGAGTGCATTCCTTCTTGGTGAAATCCGGGAAACAGTGTGTGTCAGTCAACTCGAAAGATTTGAGGATCCATATTATCGGGACAAATTTTATAAACTGGATAAGGCTCTCTACGGGCTTCACCAAGCCCTGAGAGCATGGTATGAAAAACTCTAAACTCACCTTGTGAAACACGGATTTCGCATAGGTGTAATTGACTGTACACTGTTCATCAAAGAAAAGGATGGTGATCTACTGCTTGTTCAGGTTTATGTTGATGACATAATCTTCGGTTCCAAGAACAAAGACTTATGAAATGAATTTGAAGCAGTAATGAAGGCAGAATTTGAAATGAGTGCCATGGGAGAGATGAAGTTCTTTCTCGGGTTACAGGTGGATCAAACACCAAAGGGGACAATTCTACGTTAGAACAAGTATGTAGGGATATTCTCAGTCGGTTTGACATGGAGAATGGTTCCGTTGCAGGGACTCCACATGCTACAAACCATGATGTAGCACCCGACGAGAATGGTAATCTGGTTGATGCCACCATGTACCAAGGAATGATTGGATCCCTCATGCACCTCACTACCTCAAGACCTGATATAATGTACGTGATGTGTCTTTGTTCAAGATATCAGGCAAAACCAAAAGTTAACCATCTTATAGGGGTCAAGAGGATATTTCGTTATCTGAAGGGTACACCAACACTTATGGCGGCTGCAAGATAAACTACAAATCCATCTCAGCAGGTTGTCAATTCTTTGAGAGAAGATTAGTCACGTGGAAGTTTAAGAAGCAGACATCCGTTCCATTGTCAACTTGTGAAGCTGAATATGTTGCTATGGCAAGCTGCTGTTCTCAAATCATCTGGATTCAACAGCAGATGCGGGACTACGATTTGAAATTTTCTAACACCCCTATATTTGTTGATAACTTTGCTGCAATAGCCATTACTAAAAATCCTGTCCAACATCCTAAGACCAAACACATCGGCATTAAATATCACATTATACGTGATTGTTTTGAAAAGAATCTAATTGATGTTGTTATAATAAATAAGGATTTCCAATGCACTGACCTCTACACAAAAGCCTTTGATAAGACATGTTTTCTATATCTGTTAGAGGTCAACGGTGTTAAAAAGAAATGTGATGTCATTCTAGAAGATGAACATGTTTAGTCCGATGCTTCGAGTCCATTTATCTTATTTTTTTATTTTATTTAATTAATTTTAGTGTTTTATTTGTTCGCCTATTAAAATCCTAAAACGCAAAACTAGTCTCGGTTTTAGAATTTTAGGGGCAGAATAGGTTATGTTTAAAAAAACGAAGGAGGAGGACAAGCTAGCTGATAAAAATGAGATCGGATCTGTGACATTGATTCAATGTCTATGTAAAATGATAGTACACAGGAACAAAGCATTCGATACTTTAAAAGATTAAATTGAATTAGATGCGAAATTCAAAGTATAAGTCTGTGAAGTCTAAGCAATATAAAAGGAAAGATGATAGTAAAACTGGCTACTACTAAGGTAATACAAAGAAAGTATATCTAGAGGTTGATAGACCACTACATGATATGTCGGTAGATTCAACACAATAGATGATTAGACCTCATTGGTGAATTCAATGTAAACTAAGATGTTTAACAGACTGTGGGTTCCGATCTTATCACTAGTTAACACAATCAGTTATTTCCAATAAGGGGTCACGAGCAAATAAACACCGCAAATATGTGCGGATGACCACAAAAAGAGCAAAGGATGAAAAAAAATTGAAAAATAAAATCAATCAAGCTATATGTTGTTGGTGGTTTATGTGCAAAAAGAAAAAAATATGCTCTAACAAGAAGATAGGTTGTGTGCCTCTCTGTTGTGTGATGGCACTAACCTGAGGATAATCATAACCTAGATATTCTAGAGTTCATTGTTGTTTGCCGCCTCTTTGCTATGCGGTGGCAATGACCTGAAGCTTGGCTTCTCTTTTAAATCTTTGAGAATAGTTTCTTCTTGTCATAATACTCGTAGACCGCTCAAAAATCTCCTGAGGAATGTTGTTACCATATAAGCGTGGGATCCACAAATTTTGGTTGAAATAATTAAACTTAATATATCACCAATCTGTGTCAAAAGTCTATGTATGGATTTAAGTGGACACATATACTGGTAATCATCGTGGCTGCAATTCTTGAAAGTCCAAATCGATGTGTGCATCTTATAGTACCAGTATGAATGATTTGAAAAACCTGTATCAAAAGCTGTTGGTAACTTGTCCTAAATGATTTGAAATACCTGTATGATTCCATAATGAATCGTACCAGTTATGTTCAAAATAGCTTGAAATTGTATTGTTCTAGGAATAATTCTATTAGATATCTATCTTAGGATTTCCACCTCACATAAAATCACAAAAACAAGTTTAATTTTGTCTTTTAATTTTAGTTCTTTTATTTTGTTTAACTTTTTAGTCAATTTAGGTTTATATGTCGGACTATGCCATGGAACTCAATCTAGGATTTAATCACTTAAAAGGGTCACGTTTGAGGTGACCACGCGTGTTTTAAATGTAAAAAGGATCACGACTGAGGTGATCAATGGTTTTCTAAGTTAAAATGATCATGTTTGAGATGATCGAATGCTCAAAATGTTTATTCAAAAGTGTTGAAGTGTCATAAAGTCAAAACTGTAAGTAGAGGACATTCGCACGACTGGACCATGAGTACGGACGGGTCGTATGATTGGACCATACTTATGAACTAGTCAACCGAATGGAGCATTGTAAGGCCCCGTTCTCAGGACGCTTACAGCTGGTATATCATCGCACATAAAACACATATTTTACATTTAACCATTCATAAAACATTGCAGCGGAAACATAAAACTAATTTTTCATATCATTACAAATGCTTTTGCAAGTTAATACAAGCGTTCATTTCAAAACATCATTCGTTCGCATTATAA
>BJCM01112071.1:0-10715 GCA_018326385.1 Flaveria bidentis | reverse complement strand
ACATGCAATAGAAATGAACGATTTTAAATGAAGGAAAAAGTATGTTTTATTATTAAACTAGAACTCACTCAGCAACGCTGACTTTTATGCATTTTCCAGTTGGTAGGTGAGCATTGCTGAGGATGGCACGGAGCAGCTACTTGGCATTTTGAATGGCATTCTATTGTTAATGTTTTTGCATTGCAATGCGAATGAATGATGTTTTGAGATGAATATTTGTATTAACTTGCAAAAGCATTTGTAACGATATAAAAAGTTATTTTTATGTTTCCGCTGCAATGTTTTCTGAATGATTAAGTGTAAAGTATATGTTTATGTGCGATGATTTACCAGTTGTAAGCGTCCCGGAAACGGGGCCTTACACAATACCCATTCTTCTAAGCAACAATACACCAATCTTCCTATTGTCTCAGCCCTATGATTAGATATCTGACAAAAATATAAAATTTACTTTCTAAGAACCCAACCATCATCAATCCAATGAGCATTTAGACACATATAACTAAAGTTTTGAACTAATGTCCATGTATCGGTGGTAAGAGATACCATTTGATCTTTTAAAAGAAATTTTAATTTCTTTCTTTCTTCTTGGTATATCTTCACACAATCCCTAGTAATTGTCCATCTAGATGGAAACTTAAACAGGGTTTAACTCCCAAACGAATTCCCTAAGTACTTTATCATCAACCATATTGAACGGACGATTATTTTATATCCACATTCGAGCAAGAAGGTTTCCACATTTTTCTTGACTAAATTTGTGAGTAGCCAAGGTACCACTACCTTACCCCAAACCTTTAGGCTTAAAATTTAATGTAGATTGTTTGTTTTTATCTACCATATTGTAAAAAGGTGATGTCCCATATGCAAACTTCAAATGGCTATTCAAGGCACTTGTACCATTTATTTTTTAAGCAGCCGCAAGCAAACATTTACAATAGGAACATCTTGCTTTGTTAGTTTCCATATCCGTTGTAAAATAGTCCCACACATACAATCGCTTAGTACCACCATGTTTCTTATCTTGCTCAACGGTGTGATCACCAACACTATCGATCGGTTCTTTCAGGTTTTCTTCATCAACATCAATAACTGGTGCATCCTTTTTACTCGCACTTGGAGTCTCGCTACCCGATGTTTCCATCTACAAAACAAAGAGCACAAACATATAAAATTAAATAACTCCATGTTTCAAATTTCAAAATGTGTAGCTCAAGTAACTTGGATCATATGAATGGGTTTTTAAAAAGTCCATATTGGCCATCGAAAGACCAAAATATACTCCCTGGAGAGTGAAGACCACCAATAATCAAAATCCTAACATCACATTTTTTTTATCTCTAAACGTATGTGGACTATATAAGTACTAATTTCACTATTTGAACTACCATTAAAAGACGAGATGCAATCGGAAGTCAACTTGATATGCAATCGGAAGTCAACCTAAGATGCAATCGGAAGTCAGGTCCACCAAGAGTCAAATTAGCTGCTAAAAAAGGAAGAAAAAGCACAAACGTCGAGCGGGAATATGAGTGGAGATAGTGGAGATTTTGTTTTCCACGTTAATGGTGATTTTGATTTTTGCAAGCTTCTGTATTGTTTTCTTTTGAATTAGGGTTAATACTTCATATTGGAGAATGGGCCTTTCTTGGATCAACAATCAAATAAATAAATAATAACATATATGATTAGTGGATTATTGGACTTAGTAATAAATATACAAGTGGGTCATATACTTCAGTTCGGTTAGTTAGTTACTCGGTTTTTGGTGTGGTTCGGTTTGGTTAATCACATCGGTTTGGTTAATCGGTTCGGTTATTTTTGGTGATTAAGAAATGAATATCCGAAACCAAACCGAACATATCGGGCTTAAAATTAGCTTAACCAAATAGTCGGTTTTCTGTTTGGTTTGATCATTTCGGTTCGGTTGCATCAGTTAATTCGGTTCAGGTTTGGTTATTTCCGTTTTCTACACACCCCTATTGAGGGGTTGGCGTGAAAATACCAGCTATCACACCCCAACCTTAATGGCAGAAACGTTGAGATGTGAGGGTTAAAATTGTTCACAGTCATATAACATTACCATAAATTGTAAATATAATTAACCATAACTCTAAATAAGCATTACAACCAAAAGTCTCAACATAATAAAATAACAAAAAGTTCAGCTTCCATTCTTCAAGACATGTCATTTATTTTCCTAGGTCTAAATCCTAGGTGTAAGCATGCTTCAAAAGTTAATTATCAACCTTGTGCATTTCCTGAAACATGTTAAAAATAAGGTCAACTATGGAAGTTGGTGAGTTTCCATGGGTTAAGCATACATACATATATATAGTTTACAAGTAGCAATTCATGTCAACGTTTACGAATAAAGCAAATTTATAGATGACATATAGCTACAATCAAACTTTAACAAAGATATTCATTACAAGTTATAACGATTACTAAGTATACTTGGTTCCCATGATGAACAAGCATACGTCATCACGAGCCGGCAATAACCTCGGCTTTAGACCAAATAGGCTTGTCAAACCCATAGATCTATGATGTCGCTAGGCTAGCAATAGTTAACGATTGTCAACGTATAATGTTGTAGAGATTATATGTTAAGGCTGATGCAATTCAAACACTTAAAGTCTCCTGCATGCATGCACAAGTGCATTGAAGAAGAATGCTTTAGACATTTCACACAAGCAACAGAAATATTCTAAGTGTTAAATCTTCCGAAGCCAAGACCAATATCTTCTGAAGCCAAAGATGAAGTCTTCCGAAGCTTTAGAGACAAAGTCTTCCGAAGCCAACACTTGAAGACAAATTTCTTCCGAAGACTTTTAGTATACATGCTTTATCTAATGTACTTTACATAAAGTTGGACTCCCTTTCTGCTGCAACATTGTAAAGTCACCAAATTACATAAGTCGGTGAAAAGGCTTCATGTACTTATCTAATGTACTTTACATAAGACTTTTAGGTACATGCTTTTAGTAACTGTACATTGAGGTCTTGAGTCTATAAACTTTCTACTTCATGTACTTTATCCTTTTTGCAATATACTAGGATGTGAGCTATGGCATGTCATAGTCACTAGTCAAAAGGCAGATAACTAGTCAAAAGGCAATCTGCCTTTTGACTCTACAATTGATTTTGTTTTGTGTCTAGTCAATTCTATCCAGCTGGCCTTTAAAGTATGATCGGCTGTAAGACGTAGAATATGCATATCAAGTACTTATAACTTTCTAGTATGCTTTGTAACACTTGTAATAGAACTTGAGAAGGCAATATACTGCAATCTTGAAAACCATCTCTTTGTGTATCTTGTTCGCTTGTTCTATCTCATATTTACTTGTGTTCTTAGTGTCATTACTTGAGAAGTTTCACTGTTTGATTAATTAAGTGTTCTTAAGCAACTCTCCTCTTTGTGTTGTTGTGTTGTATTTGCATACCCTTCAACGGTCCTACATTTGGTATCAGAGCATTCTAGGATCTTGATATAAGATCCCACCATCTTAAGATCCCTCACACACACAGACACTTAACTTATCAAATGGCAGCCATTTCTAAATCTGATATGAAAACTGGAACCATGACAAAGTCCCCACTAATCACTCTTGATGACTTTGACACCTGGTGCCAAAGAATGGAAGGTTTTATCAGGTCTCTAGACTCAAGAATATGGGATTCTGTTGAAAATAGATCTTACATACCAAGCACATCTTCTGCTACTGGTGGTGGTATGATCCCCAAGGGTGTGGCTGACTACTCAGATGAAGATAGAAAGAGAGTAAAGATTGACCAGAAGGCCATGACAGCCCTTCAGACTGCTCTTCCAAACTCTATGTATAGAGGTTTCAAGAAATGCAAAATAGCTAAGCAGTTGTGGGATGCATTGAAATTGATGTATGAGGGTTCCTCTGAAGCTAAGGAAAACAAGAAAGATCTCCTGATGCAGCAGTTTGAAAATTTCACCTTCAAAGCTGGTGAAACCATGACTCAACAAACTTCAGGTATGTTGAAATTATGGATACCCTAGTGGATGGAGGAGTTGCTCTTGAAAACAGAGACATTGTAAGGATGTTCATGTCCTCACTTCCTAGGCAATGGACACACTATTGTGTAGTTATCAAGAGAACTGAGATTCTGAAAACACTCACTCTAACAGATTTTTATGGGATTCTCAGTGGCTACCAGATGGAGATGAACATGCAAGCTTCATCTGGCAACTCGAACAATCAAATGGGTTCAGCCCTTCATGTGGTTGAAAAGGATAGCATAGAACCCCAACATCATCTCATATGCTACCCTGATAACTCACAAAAGGGTCCTTTCATCACCTTCCCTAAGACACCAAGGGAGAACTACACTCAAGGAAGCCCATTCCAAAAGACAAGTTCTTCTCAAGATTTTGAGTCTTTTGATGAAATTTGTGGCAGCTTTCTCTTCACCCTTGAAGACCTGGACTGTATTCATCCAGATGATCTGGAGTACATGGAGATAGTCCAACAGATGGCTCTTCTCACTCACAGAGCCAAGAAGTTCTACAAGCAGACTGGAAGGAAATTCCCCAGCAATGCAACCAATGGAAAGTTTGGACTGGACAAAAGCAAAGTCAAGTGTTACAACTGTAACTTGATGCGCCACTTTGCCAGGGAGTGTAAGGAACCAAGAACAAATAGTGTCCAAGCACAGTCCAGACCAAACTACACTGACAAAGCTACCCAAAATGACAAGCCAAAACAGCAAGCTGTTGTTGCTGTTGAAGAAGGAGGCTTTGACTGGAGCTTTCAGGTGGAAGATGCTTCTCCAAAATAAGCACTGATGGTAGACCATGATGAAGCCAAGGTATTGGAACATCTCTGTAACCCTGAATGCATTGCTAAAGTTAAAAGATACAGGTCCTACAACTTAAAAATGAGATATGATCTTAAGTTCTTAAACATTTTAAAAGCTGATTTTAGAAAGTCTGAAAGTGATTATAAACTAAAGATAGAGGACTTATAGAAAACCATTTCAGTTCTAAAACATGAACATACAAATTATAGGACTCAGATCAAGGATCTCTTAACTAAGCTGACTGAGTGTCAGACTGAGCTTATGATCAGTAAAGCCAGGACAGAAAAGTGTGTTCTTGAAGAAGAGACCTTCAAGAACATGATATCCTCATCCCTACATAACAAAGTATGTTATCAAAACAAGCAGGGACTGGGATCTAATGAGATAGCTCCTCCACACACAATCTTTTATGTAAGATCACCCAGGTGTGGAACTTGTGAAGATGAGCTTCCTCTCATAGACCCTTTAAGTGAAGGGGATGAAGAAGTGATAGTGAAGAATTCATCTGAGAAGAATGAAGAGGAGGATTCTAAGAAGGGCCACTATCCTTTTGAGGAGAAGAATAAGACTGTGATGACCAAGTCAATGAGAAAGAACTTGATTAGAAAGAGCAAAAGAAAAGCAAGGAAGGCTCAAGAGATCAAGGCTACTTTTGACTCTAAGCAGAAACAAGTTTTTATCTTTACAGGTTTTGAAGTAATGAAGACTGAAGAAATCAACCTAAACTCTTCTGCTTAGAGTTCTGGTTCATGTTCAAATCATCTCAGCACCAAGAAGAAGGCTGATCTGCTATGTACTACTGCTACACAACCTGGACCATCCAACTCCAAGAACAGTCCTCTGCCCAGAATGACTGTCTTAGCATCTGCAAAGATGAAGGTGGAGAAGGGATGTGATCAAAGTCAGTATTGTTCTCAGCAGAAAGCTCTTAGGAAGAAGAAAATAGAGTGTGTCATGTGTGAAAGTACTGCTCATCTTGGTAAGGATTGTCCATACAATCCTAAAGATACTCTTCACATGACCAAGACAAGGACTTCCAAGAGTTCTAATAATATTCAAGCTTCGGAAGGAAAATTTGTTTCCTTTGGAAGCTCCAAATTGAAGAAGAAGGCAAGTGGAAAATTATCTTCGGAAGAAAATTTGGTCTCGAAAGAAAGGAAAACTTCCAAAGCACTGAAGTCTGCTGCAGTGTCTGCAGAATTTTCCGAAGGTCCAGTCATTAAAACTTTCGAAGTCTCAAAAGCTTCCGAAGTGTTGAAGGTCAAGTCCAAACTTCCAAAGGTGGTGTGGAAGTCTAAGAAAGACCAAGTGACTGAAAGTTCTCTAGAAACAATAGCTCAAGATCCTCAAAGCACAACCATAGGATCTATTACTGTTGTATTAACTTCTTCTTATTTTATTGATCCCAAGACAAGTAAGACTTGGGTTTCCAAATGTAACTAATCATTTTCTTTGTGCAGGGACAACTCATGGAAAAATAAAAATGTCTGGATCATTAACAGGGTTGTTCCAGGCACATGACAGGCAATAGGTCACTACTCTAGAACTTTAAAAGGATTGATGGAGGGCCAGTTGCCTTTGGAAGAGATAAAGGTGGTTCCATTTCTGGAAGGGGAAAGGTCACAAATGGTAAGCTGAGCATTGAAAAGGTAAACTTTGTCAAGAAGCTTGGGTACAATCTTTTGAGTGTATCCCAATTTTGTGATCAGAGTCATAACATGCTCTTTACTAATCATGAGTGCATTGTTCTCAAGCTTGGGGTGGTCATTCCTCATGAGCATATTCTGCTTAGAGCCCCCAGGAAAGGGAACATGTATAAGATGGACTTGCAAGAAACATCTCCCTCTGGAGAAGTTTCATGCTTTCAAGCTAAAGCTAATAGTGATGAATCTTTCTTGTGGCATAAAAGAATGTGCCATGTAAACTTTTAAAACATGAATAAACTGATTAAGAATGATTTGGTATCTAGAATGCCAAAGAAAGAGTTTACAAGTGATGATCATTGTGTTGCATGTCTGAAAGCGAAGCAACATAAGGTATCTCATAAGCCTAAGGAAAGAAACTCCATCACTACACCCCTACATTTGTTACATATGGATCTCTTTGGCCCCACCAGTGAAATGAGTCTATGAAGGACCTCTTATTATTTAGTGGTCATAAATCACCTTACAAGATTCACTTGGGTCTTCTTCCTTAGAACTAAGGATGAGACCCCTGAGATTCTGAAGAATTTCATCCTAAAGATTGAGAATCAATCTGATCACAAGGTCAAAACCATAAGATGTGATCAAGGAACTGAATTCAAGAACCAAATTCTTGATACATTTTTTATGAAAAAGGTATTACAATGCAATACAGTGCTCCAAAGACTCCTTAGCAAAATGGTGTTGCAGAAAGGAGAAACAGGACACTGATTGAAGCTGCAAGAACCATGCTGTTTGACTCTAAGCTGCCCATCAGCTTCTGGGCAGAGGCAGTCAACACAGCCTGCTATGTGCAGAATAAAGTTCAAGTAGTTAAGATTCATGGTAAGACTCCTTATGAACTTTGGCACAAGAAGAAACCTTTCATTGGTTTTCTCAGGTCATTTGGATGTCCTTGCACCATCTTGGATACCGAATATCAAATTGCCAAATTTGCTGAGAAAGCAGATGTGGACACTTCATTGGATACTCTTCTGAAGCTAAGGCTTACAGAGTATACATTCTCAGAACTAGATTTATTAAGGAGTCAGCCAATGTGACTTTCAATGAACACACACCCTATGTGGCTGGTTCTGGTCCTGATTGGCTGTTTAATCTTGATTTAGATATCAACTGTTTTAACAAATCTTATGAGAATGTTTCAGGATCTATAGATATCTTACCCACAGGTGATGCTAACCCAAGATTTGAACTTAGAAGACCCTCAAGCCATACATCTTCAGCTCCAGTTGTAACTACTTCTACAAATGAGATTTCTATCAGCACCACAATGACAAATTCAGTTGATACATCTTAGATGCCTTCAAATTCCAGCTCAGAGGCTCTACAACTAGATAAAGATGGTTCAAATGTAGAAGAAAACAATGGTGGTGGTGACAATGATCAGGAATTTCTTGATGCTGATAACCACTCCATAGATGACAACATCAATGATGTCACACATTCATAGGATCAAGTCTCTCTTGATAAGTGTGCTGGTGTAGTGGGAGATACATCAATGCCAGATCTAAATTTCTCTAATTTATATCTCTCTCAACAACTTGCTATGATCCCTCAACTAAGGATCCACAAGTCCCATCCCACTACAAACATCATTGGAGATGTTGACTAAGGGATAAGAACAAGAGGACAAACCCATGAAGCAAATTTTTGTCTTTACACTTGTTTCTTATCTCAGATATAGCCAAAGAAAGTTGATGAGGCTCTAAAGGATAGAAGTTGGGTTGAAGCTATGCAAGAGGAGCTATTTCAATTCAAAAGACCAAAAGTTTGGAACCTTTGTCCTCTTCCTCATAGGAAGACTACTATTGGAACCAAATAAGTGTTTAGGAACAAGAAGGATGATAGAGGCATTGTCATCAAAAATAAAGCTAGACTAGTTGTTCAAGGATACACACAAGAAGAAGGGATTGACTACACTGATGTCTTTGCTCCTGTAGCAAGACTGGAAGTTGTTAGGATATTCTTGGCATTTGTTGCATCCAAGAACTTCAAGGTCTATCAACTTGATGTCAAGTGTGCTTTGCTTTATAGAATGATCGATGAGGAGGTATATGTCAAACAGCCACCTTGTTTTGCAGATCCTGATCATCCTGATTATGTCTGCAATCTTGACAAAGCTCTTTATGGGCTACATCAGGCACCCCAGGAAGTGATATCAGACTCTATCTCAGTATCTCTGCAAGCATGGTTACAGAAGGGGTACTATAGATGGAACTCTCTTCATCAAAAGACAGGGAAATGAAATAATGCTAGTCCAAGTGTATGTAGATGACATCATTTTTGGATCAACTAATCCGAAGCTCTGCAAAGACTTTGAGAAGCTGATGAAGGACAGATTTGAAATGAGTGCCATGGGGGAACTCAATTTCTTTCTATGAATTCAAGTAAAGCAAGTTGAATATGGAATCTTCATTAGTCAGTCAAAGTATGTTTAAGACATACTCAAGAGATTCAACATGACTAATTGTAAGATTGCTAAGACACCCATAGCTAGAAACCACTCTCTTGGACCTGATCTTGAGGGGGAGTATGTAGATGAATACTTATACAAGGCTATGATTGGGTCTCTTATGTATCTTACAGCTAGCAGGCCTGATATCATGTTTGCCACATGTATTTGTGCAAGATATCAAGCCAACCCTAAGATGTCTCACCTCATCACTATCAAAAGGATTCTAAGATACCTCAAAGGTGCTTCAACACTTGGTTTGTGGTATCCTAAGAATTTTGACTTCAATCTGTATGCCTATACAGATAGCGATTATGGTGGTTGTAATATGACTACAAAGTCTACATCTGGGATGTTAGTTTATTGGTGGAAGGGTTGTCTCATGGCAATACAAGAAACAATCCTGTGTCTCTGCATCAACTACTGAAGCTGAATACATTGCTGTTGCAAGCTGTTGTGCTCAAGTGCTTTGGATTCAGAATCAGATGCTTGACTATGGGTTAGACTTCAAGGAGACTCCCATTCATATAGACAACAATAGTGCTATCTCTATCACAAAGAATCATGTGCAGCACTCAAGGACAAAACACATCAACATCAGGTATCATTTAATTAGAGATAATTATGAAAAGGGATTAATTAAACAGGTCAAAGTTCATACAAATGAACAACATGCTGATCAGTTTACAAAGGCTTTTGATGAACAAAGATTTAAATATCTTATATCAGCTATTAGGATGATAAACTTTGAGTAGGTTTTTCTTAAAACTAATTCTTATTATTTCTTAAAATTTGTGTGTCCTAAGTTGTCTAGTTCATCACTTTCATAAGCTCTTGTTTTCTTTGGATAAAATTTTAGAAGATTTCCCTCAGAATTCTAATAATTTTTCCTTCGGAAGATATGCTTTTACCTTCAGAAGAAACATATTCCTTTAAAACAAATAACTGCCTAAGTAATTTACCTTCGGAAGAAAATTCTGAAATATCTTCTGAAGCTTAAACAGAGTCTTTAGGCATGTATATGTTTTCAAGGATAATTTTCTTCTGAAGCAAATTAACTCTAGGAAGCTTTATTCTTTTGAACAAAACTTTCAAGTCTTGATTTTCTTCCGATGCCAAAATTCTCAAAATTCTTAGGAAAGTCTTCCGAAGTCATTTTAGCTTCGGAAGCTTTTTCATTAAACTTCCGAATATAATTTACCTTCGAAGGTTTTTTGACTTCAAAGAAAACTACTTTTTGAGCAAAAGCAAAAGGCTTTTTCAGAGGTGGGACCGACTTACGGATTTCAAAGTTTATTCGCTTTCATTAACTTTGTCTTATAAACCCAATGGTTTCACCCTCTTTCTATCATCTCCTTCTTCCTTCAAACCTAAAATCCCAAATTTCTCTTTGAGATTACTTTCTTTCATCTTTATTCATCCTTAAGCTCTCTCAAAATGGCCAACCTTCATCGCAGAAATGAACCAAACTTTTCCATGCAGTTACACAGGCAACATAATCAGGTTGGTCTGTTACACTCTGAGAAAGATCCAAGTTTCTCAGAGGTTTGTCATTTCATGACTCTATCCAACTACTTCACCTCCCTAACCATTGATCCTACTCTTTGTGAGGATCATCTACTAGAATTTTGGAAGACCTGCCAAGAGGTCGTCATGGATAGGGAGAAGGCACTATCTGCTACAGTGCAGGGGAGAACAGTCTTCATCACTACGGCCATCATCAACAT
>BJCM01112070.1:0-21964 GCA_018326385.1 Flaveria bidentis | reverse complement strand
GAAGAGGCTGCTTCTTCCAAGGCTTGGAGACTTCTTCTTTTCATCATACTTCAGAAGTGGTCTTTACTTTATTCTTCTAAGTCTTGAACTTCGGAAGTATGCACTTGTCTTCGGAAGTAGAGTTTTGTCTTCGGAAGTTGATCTTTCTCTTTGTCTTAGGAAGAACTCTACAACCTTCGGAAGTTCCATGTTAAGCTTTGGAAGCCTTTGCATGCAACACCAAAATAACTTAAGTGACATAGTTTTGGTTGCATTAGCCTTCTTCTTGATCCAACAGTAATCTACTTTGGAAACTCACCCATAACTTGGTGCACACAAAAACAACAAACTATGGCACTCTCTTCATGTGAATCTGAATTCATGGCAGCAACAGCTGCAGCATTTCAGGCGTTATGGCTTAAAAGGTTACTCAATGAACTCACAGCATGGAACGAAGAAAAAATCACTCTCTATGTTAACAACATATCCGCTATCGCTTTGATGAAGACCCCAGTGTTCCATGGAAGAAGCAAACATATTGATACTCGTTATCATTGCAACAGAGAATGTGTGGAGAACGAGCATATCATTGTGGAACACATCAGTGGAGAACTACAAAGAGCAGACATTCTGAAAAGCATCGGCAAGGATCAAGTTTCCTATAATGCAGGAGTTGCTCGGTGTTCAAGATCTACTTGTTCGTGATTAAGGGGATGATGTTAGTGTTAATCCCTCACAAGTTAAAGTCTAAGGGGTTATGTATGTAATTTGTCAAAGTATGTTCATTTAGAATTATCAATTAAGTATGTTAAAGGGTCAAATTGGTACATATCAAAAGTTTATATGTAACCACCGATGTATATAAATATATATCCATATCAATGGAAATCAATGTCGATTGCAATTGTTCTTTCTATTCTTCTTCATATTTAATGTTCTTGGGCAACATATATTCAGTGTTGCAAAAATCGGCCTAGGCGGCCGACTAATTGGCTATTAGTCACTAGTCGTCCGACCACGTAGGAGATTTTACCTAATCGGCCAATTAATTGCTAGGCGGTAAAAGGTGGTCAAATTCAGCCCTAGACGGGCTTAGGCGGACCTAGGCGGCCCAAATCGGCTGAAAATCAGAAATTCCGGCGATTTTTCCGGCCAGATTCCGGCGACTCTTGAAATTCCAGCGAAAATTTGTAAATTCCGGCCAGATTTGTTTATATGTATATAAAACTAAACATTTTTATAAAAATTACATATAAAAATGTGTATATATATATGTAAAATTGAGAATTATATATAAAAATTCCAAACCGATTAATCCCTAGTCCTTACCCCACCGCCCGACTAGCGCATAGCGATTTTTAAAACATTGCATATATTGATTCTAATGAATGATCTTACCATGGACTCTTGTTTATTGAATAATAAATCCATTTTAACTTGTCAAATTCAGACATTTGAGCATGCCCCTTTAACCATTCCCGTAGAGATGAATTGCTGCACGAAACCTGATTTAATGACAATTCAAGAGAAAAAAATATTGTTAAATGAAAAGGAAACCCAAAATGAAATGAGAACAGGATGGACTAAATGAATAGGCCATCAAATTAACCAAGACAAACCTGCTGATGGAATATATCATCCATTATTTGTGCAGCATGAATGAGTGAAACCAGAGATTCCATGTCTTCCTCAGTCAGGCCGGACAACTGTGTCAGAAGATTTTGATTAAGTCCCAAATTTTCAGTTCCTGCTACAGCAGAGGTGAGAATTTTGACCCATATATGGTTAAACAGGTCGATCTGAATTATACTTGGCCTCCGAAGGGACAAAAACTTAAGAAATTGGTTACATGGAAAAGGGTTGAACAGCTCAAGTGGGTTAAAAGACACATAAAAAGCATGCATAATGCACCAGCCCTCCTAAATTGTTTTACTTCAAAAATTGGACTATCACTATGATAATATACTTTTTAACCAATTTTTAAAACATTAATGATTTGTACAACTTAAAAAATAATAAAAAAAGAAAGATAAATAGTCCATGAATCTGCCCAACCCGAACCTGTTACTCATTGTATCATGTCAGCTTTGCCACCTCGACATTACAGCACATGAATGATCCACTATATAAATAGTGTACACCTCTAGAACAATAGGAGGTGAAAATGATATACAACTGGATGAAAGCATGCTAGATGAAGATTCATATTAACATGGTTCTGGTTTAAAAAAAGGAGAGAGAAAATGTATGACTGTTTGGAAAAAAAATTGTTTGTTAGGTTGGCATTGAATTCTAAATATTGTTTTAAAAGATAAGCTAATACGAAGAACAAGAGAGGATAGAGACAAGAAACTAAAGAGAGAGGAGGGTGACTGAGAGAGACTGGTACATTGAATGAAAAATCCCACATGAAAACCTTCATATGATGGGTAGTATAACAACAGCAACCATCACTTTCATTCCTATAATCTCAAATACCACGCACCCTTAGAATATAAGATTCACGTCCAAAGAAAATTATTCATAAATCACCAATCTGATCACACCACCAGTGTAAGTTGTACAGTACACAAAAGAATGAAGATAAGGTGAATGAAGGAGAATACAACCTCAGCACTAAGTGAAATAGGAGCATAACGATTGAGCTTTTTCTGAATATCCAAACTCCTTGCTTCCACGTTACATTGGTACCTACAAAAGTTTCTCGACTTGATAAAAATTTCCATAAAGAGTATTCAGACTTGCAGATATTTACATAACATGTCCCTTCATAGCACATTTTTCATCCATGTAATACCATCTAAATATTTTTTAACCTGAAATATACATAACAGGGGGTTGCCTGCTTACCTCTTGATAATTATGTCAAAAAGTTGACCATATTGTCCATCAACATTGTTTGGAACATATTGAGGATCTTCTTTAGCAAGTGCCTGTTTATACTCCTCAATGGAGATATATTTAACAGCTGAAACTTCAGATTCCTAGAAGAAAAGAAAGTGCACATGTTTAGATACCAATAGAAATTTTAATAAATAAATATTACCTATGAAAAAATGGAGATATTACAACAGGTTGTATATGAAGAGATGAGATGCCAACTTAAACAGCCATGCATTATTGCAAAACACAATTCTCTAACAACTTAATTGTATATTACATAATCATCATTTCCAACCTGCATGCAAATCCATACATAACTAATCCCTCCATCCCAAAATGTTGTTAAGTTAAATATTTTAGTTTGTTTCAGAATGATTGTCCCTCTTCAATCTACAAAAAAGGGTTTTTTGACTTACTATTTATCCCATTGTTCCCTTAACTACCCTCTTGCAAGTTTTCAAGCCAATGGGTATCTTAAATGCATTAAGTGTAACTTTAACATTCTGTTAATCAACATCTGCATTACTGTACGTATCTTAAATTGCATTTTTAGTTTTTTTTTCATGACACTTATTTTGGAGTGGAGGGAGTAATAATTAATTTCTTACAAACTAGCAAGGTAGTTCCTATTTGTGGCTGTTTTTATTTCATTAACAAGTACTAAGACATAAGAGTTCAGCAAAATATGTTATTCGGATACTAGTTTGAAGGTTCAAGATAAAAGAATTACGCGTATTAATAGGCTGACACATATCGTAAATTCTGAAATAACATCCTTGAACATCAGTGAGAAGAGGCCATAGTTGACAAGTTATGGTATGTATATCCAACATAAACAAGGACTAAATTATGACCTGAAGAGTAAAAGCCTCTAAAGGAATTGGAGCTAATGTTGTCACCAGATAAACATCATCGAATTCATTATTGATGAAGGAGCCGTTATTTGTGACACTGCAATCAAAGGCAAATGCGATAATATCAGGTCATAAATGAAAATCAAAACATTTAAACACTGTAGAACAAGCACAAGCAGGAAATTTACAAAAAGTAACAAAGTAATACAAGTAAGTCAACTCAATAAAGAAAAACTAAGAAATTCACTATGCAATATAATGAAATACTGGAATCAGAAATATATATAATGTGAAAAGTCCAGTATGAGCTCAATATAAAATACATCTAACAATTTATCTGGAAAAAATGCAACTACTAAGCCTTTTTTTTATTCTTTTAGTCAGAGAAACTATACAATTTTTAAATTACATACAGAATGAGATTAATGGCAGATCCAGTAATTTCAGTTAATTAAAAAGAGACTACCTCTTTTGCAGGAAAACGAATAGTAACTCAAAAGCATCGTTTGGGAGTGTTAGGCCAAGCTCTTCTTGAAGCTCTCTCCTGCAAACATAGAACAATTTGTATCATTATATGAACTTTTGACGAAATCACCACAACCTTGAGGTGGAAAGTTTATCCCCTTTTCTAAAACAGTTGATTTCATTATGGGGTTATGTTATGTTTCTGACGGGTGAAACTAAAAAAAATAATGATAATAGCTAAAAAGGATAAGGATCTAAAATCACCATAGTTTCTTTAAAATTCAAATGCTTACAAGTTACAACATTCTAAATCACTTTACAGAAGATATAAGTTATATTTAATAATATGGTTATGGTAACCATATGTCCATATTTAACACCAAAAATCTCCATTTTGACTGGTAACCCAACCGGCCCATTTTGCGACTTCTATTTCATTAACTCACCTGGCAGTGATGAGAGAAGAATCCCCTGCAGATATATGACCCGCGCTAGAGATATCCCATAATCCTGGCCAAGAATCCTTGCAATCAGCCCGTTTCTGAAGAAGAAGTTGTTGAGTACTTTCAGCAAAAATCCACACATGAACAGCTCGATGGTAATCCCCATCTTTGTGAACTGCACCCCTGTACAAGGTAGATAAGAGTAGTAAGCTATTACCTTTGCCAATAGCTTCTTAACATTTGATAACCATATAGACCAGACGGGTATAATTACAGTATTATTTTCAGAGTCAAATCTCCCATTCTTACATTAAGAAACTCTTTCAGAGATGGTAAAATTAGTAAATGTGGTGAAGCTCATTACCCTCCACATTCAAAACTCTTATGGATAAAGCTTAGAAACTTAACACGAAATCATTTCTAGTCCATTACGATACCAAATTTTCATAGAATTCCCACCTAGCGATCAAAAAAACAAAACAATTAAAGTTGATTCAAGTGGAATTGCACCGAGTTTTGTTTCCACTTTCATTCTATTGGACGATTAACAACAAATGTTACCCCAGGATTCATTGCTGTTAGCAATTGAAGTAGGTGTAATCATATTACTAGTTCAAATTAGAAATTAAACAACCATATTCAGGAAGTAGAAATTGAAATCAGTAACGAGTTTGAAATGTGACCTAGGTTTGGAGAAACCCGTTTTCTGACCGGAGCTAGTGAGGACGTCGAAGTGTTCTTCATGTAATTGACTCATTTTGTTGAGAGATGAAGTGAACAACTTATGGATTCTTTTTTATAGTGACCATTTTTTTTATTCGAAAAGGATGTATTGTTTGTTTATATTTTGTTTATAATAACTAATTTTTGTTCTTTTATTTACGTCATTTAGGTTTTAACTATGTTAAACACAGACTTCAAAAGTTCAAAGGTGGTTTTTCATGTGCGATAAGGGTTCTTCAAACTAAATTCAGTTGGATTCGGTTTTAGGGTTTTGCGATATGTTAAAGTAAATTTGAAATTGAATCGAATTTGAATAAAAGAAATAAATTTGAATTTGGAAAAAACTATGTTTGAATTCAAAAAAAAATCATTAATTGTTAGGTATGAAAGTATTTTACATGTACATACAAATTGATTAATTTTTTTATTTGAAAACAAAGTTTCAGTTTAACGTCTAAATTAAAATTTGATTCAGATTTCAAGACAATACTAAAACTTTTATATCGTACATGAGTTTTTGAAAAACCGCTTGAGTTTTAGCAAAAGCAGCTTTCCTGGGGCGTATCAATTAGTTGAAATACCTAAAAGAAAACGTTTGGTAGCGGCTTCAAAACATATTCAACTGAACCCAACGACATGACTTTAAACTCTAAAAAAAATCTAATAAAGAGGAAAATGAAAGATATTTTGTTCTCTCATAGAAATTTATTTAATTATTGCCTTTCAAATATTAAACTCTTAGATATTATATCTCTTTAAACTTTCATGTCACTCATGGTATATGATATTTCTATGCAGTGATCGGCCTTTTTAAAAGCTTCACCAAAAGCAACTAGTTGCTTCCCAAATGCCCCTTTGCTTGCTTCATTTTCAAGTCCTATTTGAATGGTAGATTAACTTGACTTCAAATAGTAAAAATACTGTCATTTGTTATTTCTTATTTCTTAAGGGGAAATTAGGCTAGACTAACTTGAATTTAGTTAAAGACATTGGATTTAAATAAGAGCTTGTATTGAGATTATTAAAATTTATAAAAGAAATTAGAATTTTTGACACACCAGGTTGACAAAATAATCGTGTAATTGTTATTTTGTTAAAAGTTGGAATGTTGTGAAACTAGCACCTTGGTAAGCAGTGATGGTAGCGGGAACAATGAAAACAACGATTGTGTAGTGGTCTGTTTGTGGACCTATTGTGGGAGCTATGGTAGTTTTTTTTAACTACCATAACTCCAACATGAATATCAAAACATATCATGAAGGCTATCACTACAACATGAAATCCCAAGGCATCTAGGAAATGGATCGAAAGATACATAGTCAACAAAACAATATAAAACCAGTAAAAATACAGAAAAAAATTGTTAAGAAAAAGCGGGGCGTGGCCTCGAACCCTTGAATTGAAGACTTTATTTTTTAATCAAAGTTTATGATTGCTTCTTTTAATCAATAGTGGACATCGTGAGAGAAGGAGATAAAACTATGTAATAAAAACAAAAAAAATTAACTTAAAAATTAAGAGGAAAAAAGGCTATTATGTAAATAACAAAACTCATATGGTCAAAAGTAAAACCTTAAAGTTAACTATAGCATCTCAAGGTGAAGAAATTAATAGATTATTAGTAAGATAAAATCTATTTTTCAAGTATTCAAGTAATTACCTTTAAATAGTTGCATAGAATATTGTAAAGTAAATGAGGGATTATTATGAAATAACAAAAATAATGAGATCAAAATAAAGTATTTAGTGTAGCTAAGAGTTGTAAATTATGTAGATAGTAATATTGATTCTTTCATTTAAAACAATTAGATTAAATTACTTCCTTTCTTCTTCAAGGAAACGTGTACAACTAATTTTTTTGAGGAACAAAAGCAACACTATATTAAACTATTATAACTATTTTAATTGAGTAAATAAATATTTGTGAGTTAAATATTCCTTATTTACATAATCAGTCTTGTATCAAACTAGAAAAAAGTGTATAGAACTCATCAAGTATTAGCATATTTTATATTTTTATTAGAGAAATTTGCATAAATGAACCCTGTGGTTTGATAACATTTCACATTTGGTCCCCAAACTTTTTTATAAAGTTAGTCCAAACTTTTGTATAGTCATTGCAAGTTTAATCCTCAAACTTTAATAATTGTAAAGTTAATTCAAACTTATATGTGAGTTTATACTTTTAGTCCCCATAGTTAAATTAAAAACTAGCTTAAACTTTATAAAATACATAAAAATGGAATGAAGTTAATGTTAAAGATCAAATATGCAATGAATACCCAAAAGTTTGATCTAATTTTGTAAATTTTAAAGTTTGGGGATCAAGCATGCAATTTAGTTAAACCGCAAGGACCATCTATGTATTTTTCTCTTTTTTATTAGAGTAAATCACACTAATGGTCATTGTGGTTTGCACGTATTACAACTTCAGTCCCCACTTTAAAAAAATTACAGATGTGAGCTCGAACTTTACATGGTTCGCACATGGGCAATCCCTGACACTAAGAGAGGTTAACGGTCTTTGTTAAATCAATGTAAGATTACTAACATGCCCCTTTTAAATAAGTAATTAATTAATAAATATGATAAAAAACAAAGAAATACCCCTAACTAATGATGGGATCCACCAACCACCTACTTCATCTTCTTCCCCATTTCACCACCACCATTCAATACCTCAACAACTATCCAGTTACCACCAATCACCAAAGACCATCATGATCTCCATCGACCACTAATCTCTCTCCAACGATTATCAATGAACCTACCCTCCAACATCTCATCTTTTTCTTAGTCTTTTCCCTTACCTTAACCTCCATTTTTACAAACCGAATGCCTCAATGTATAGTCTCTTCAATCTCTATCATTTAAGATTAAAACTTTCACCTTCGTCTCCCATCTTATGCTATTAACATTGCACCACCACAAGACAACCAGATTTGTGGTTTCGGTGATGGTGTAACAGATGTGTTTCAATGGTACTTAGGTTAGACTATGGTGATGAATAATGTGTGAAAAATCATCGGTTTAATGGTGGAGGATGTGATGGAGGATGGTGGTGATGATGGAGGTTGGTGGAGTTAAAAGGATGGTGGAGAGGTGGTGGTATAGGGTTGGTGATGAAGATGGTAAAGATGAAGATAATGGAGGGGGTGTGATGGGGTAGGTTAGAATTTATTGGTACTAAAACTATAGTGGTGCGATTGTGAGTTGTGGTGGTGATTGGTTCTGGTGGTGGTAGCGACGGTGGTGGTGGCAATAACCTGCAATGGTGGTGATTTATGAATGGAAGTGAAGAAGAAAAAGATGTAAGGAGTGGGTTAGATTTTATCTAAACTTTATATATTAAGGGTATTTTAGTAATTTGACATTGACTTAACATTTGTTAGCGTCGAGAACTATCGATGTGTAAACCATGCAAAGTAAGAACTAAAATTGGAGTACATACCCTACGGACTTTCCATGTAATTTACTTTTTTTATTAATGTGAACATTATACAAAAATGTTGACATTATTTATTAGTTTCTCTACGGACATTGTAATTGTAAAATCCCCAAGGACATCCTGATTTTAAACTAATCAAATGATTGTAAATTTATATCTTAAAAGATGCATGTAACTTTTCTAAGAGTAAAGTAGATTTAAATAGATAATAGTCAAAAAAAATTATTAGTTTCTTGAAAATTAAAACTTAATGTTTTTTCAATGTAACTCCTTCCATCTCATTATCTATTGCATTATACTACAAAGAGTTGTCTCGCTCTTGGTCTGTAAACATGAAACATATCTTTAACAACCTATCGAATGACTGATGGTTAAATCATACAAGATATCAACCCGTCTTGCAAATAAAATCAAGTCTAAAGTTAACGACCGTTTGGAGTAACATGAGAAACATCAAGGTCCAAATTTATAGTTTGTAGGCATGTTTCGAGAAGTCAACAAAGTCGAACAAAACCATGGTCAAGACAACTGATCCATCATTCTCATCAAAGTGATAGTGATAGCATATTCCCATACAAAATAAGTGCACGTTGCACCAAAATCCACCTACACTACATGACTACCTACCCAGAAGCCAACATACAGAACATGCAACAAGTTCAAAAAAAGGCAATTGTAACTCATTACCATCGTCAGCTAGACTTGATAAAATGCTGTGACAACAACTTCGCGATCTCCAAAAACCCAACTTGATCCTTCCCGTTGAATATCGTCTTTAATTTTGCATCACAAAGGATCACCTTCTTGTTGGATGGGTTCTGTAAATCATCACAGTTCACAGATATGTCAAATGGGAATGGGCGAGAATCAGATTGATTGACATTTCGAACCCTTTTCAGGACTTTTATACAAACAAATTATAGTTTTTGTAAAAATGCAAAAGGGGTGTATATATTTGAGTTTTAAACTGATCACCCATAACTACAAGTTGTAACGATCGATTTTAAGTTGAGTATGAACATTCTGCTTCTAATTTCAAAGAATCACTTTCAAATTAACTGCAAGAAAATCTACCATTAATTTTAGAGTCGTAGAGGAAAAAAGTAACAGAGAAAGTTATGTAGAGAATAAACTTTTTACTGGCATGCCAACGATGCTCACCAGCTACTAAGATAATGGAGATCATGCCAAATATCTCTAAATAATTTTCAACCAAAAAACAAGGAATAACACGTGGTAAATTAACTTCTAAAAAGCTACTAACTGAAAAGACATGGACAGACTTTGAAGCATTGTTCAACAATTAAATAGTAACTTTATTAGCTAACCCTTTTAACTTAATTTGACTGCCTTCTATTATCATATGATAAGATGTAAAGAATGTAACTTTTGGTCAATTTATGTACAATTTACTTGAATATTCAGAGTTTTTCATACACTAAATAAAATTCTTAGATGCAGATTTAAACACCATCTCCTACACCCTGTTGATTAAATAATCTTCATTACTGAAGATCATATAATCACTTTCACAAAGCACATCAAAAACCGCTAAAGAAAATGTCAAGATGATGTTACCTTTGCATTTCCATTTACACAACATATACTCCCAAAGAGCTCATGCTTATTGTTCAAGAAATTAAGCACTTATAAGAATTACATACCATGAAGGGACTACATCATATGTGGAAAAAGATATTGTGAAAATTAAAGATCGATAAAACCTTATTATCCAAAAGAATTCATATCTAAAAACATCCTCAATTGAAATGAAAACATATTGTTCATTCACGGCTGCACATTTAGTAGAGTACAGAAAGTTAAATTGTTCTGGAAAGTAAAAGCATCTAATCTAGAAAGTGTTAGCAATTTCTTCATCAAAATCTAATCGTCAGCTGTCAAAATGTTCAGAAGAAAGCTTGGGATCCAATGATACATTAACATATTAACACAACGTATATATAGATACAAGTTGGGACTCTATTTACAAGTTAAAGGTCATAATGTATTCATTACTTATAGTAGTTACCTAATGCTACTATATACCCACAAAACATTAATAGCCGACGGAATTCATAGTTAAAAACATCCTCGATTGAAATGAAAACCATTTCGTTCTTTCATCATACACTTAAAACACAGATGCACATTCAACAGAGTATAAGAAACTAAAATGTCATCGCGATTAGAAGCATTTGATCTAGAAAGTAGAAACAACTTCTCATCAGAACCTTGCTGTCAAAATGTTATTTCCAGAAAGACATCCAAAGGAAAAACATCATCATGAAATAGAATTCACACTCACAGACTTACAGTAGTTAACTAATCAAATTCCACCTATCATAAACTATAATCCACAGCAAAACGTTCTACAGATGTTTAAGTTAGTCGTCGATTCAGCAAAACCTATTTACGGTAGCCAAGCAAGGAAATGTTGAACAACAGAGATAATATCAAAAAATCAGGTCGAAATCAAAACACTAATCAAGTTTTCAAACACTCAAACGAAGATCAACCATAGCAAAACCTAATACGAACATGAAATCACAATAACAAAGTAGGAATCACGTTAACGAGTAACCTGAAGGTCGTTGCGCTTGATGTATTCCCACACTTTCTTCACGGCGTCGGTGCGGGAGACTTCAGACGCACCTAGAAACTCTCCAAGAGCCGGAGACACCGGAACCACTTTCAGAATACCGGCAGGGCGGCCCCGCTTGGCTGCGGCGGCGGTGGCGGTGGCGGTGGCGGTGGCGGTGGCGGATGCCATCAGAACTCTGTGAGCTTGAGCGAATACACGAGTCGCCCACGCCATTGTTGCGGTTCTTCGTTGTTACAGAAGTTGTTGACTTTTGCAAAATGGTGAAACCTGAAAACCCTAGAGCTTCATGAAGTGGAGGGAAGATGCTACTAATGTCTTTGAGTTTCTTACT
Source organism: Flaveria bidentis (assembly GCA_018326385.1). NCBI lineage: Eukaryota > Viridiplantae > Streptophyta > Magnoliopsida > Asterales > Asteraceae > Flaveria > Flaveria bidentis. The sequence continues at coordinate 10,236 of BJCM01112070.1, read as the reverse complement.
TCTTTTCATTTTTTGCCTTTGTTAATGTTTTTGTTGCAAGTACACCCCCTATACTTTGAGTAATCACTAAAGGAGCCTTTTATGATTTATAGGACACAAGCGTACCTGTATTTAGGGTTTAAATGAACGTGTTTTTCGTTCGGTAACAACTCATGCTTTGCCGTCAATTCTCTTACGGTTGAACCTTCACTCTTATGGGAGCTATCAATAGATTTCTTGTTAGAAACGATTGAAAATGTAGCTTTTGAAATAATAAGAGTTTTTGGTTCCGTATCATTTTCAGTAATTTAATTTTTGTTAGGTTCATAAATTCATTTTTGGTAACTTCAGTTCTTAGTTACGAAAAAACAGAATACTTTATGAATTTACAAACCTAATAGAATAAGTCAGATCTCTACATTAAGAACTAAAAATATTTTGGCGGATCGCAGGCTTAATCCGATAAAAATTGTATAACGACCCGACCCAACCCAATCGACAATAAATATCTCTTAATAGACATCCGAATATTAAAATTTTTTAACACACATAAAATTTGTTATTAGGTCACCACTGTTGTGTTGATCATGACGTGATCTTAGTGTCAGAAGAACTTTCTTGAATCTCAATTAAGAAAGGTTGAGAAGTTCTTTTCATGCTAGGAAGTGGAGCTTTAGAGCTCACTACCTTCTCAAACCTCTAGGCTGAATAGCCCTTCATTGGTAGGTGTAGACGTTGCCTTCATTAAACGAAGGAGAAACACTAGTTGTGCCTAAGATTTTACAATAAATGGGCATATTGATATAGGCTAGTTTGGGTAACACAAAAGTAAGTGCTTTTTCTTTATATAGGCTAGCTTGGGTTACACAAAAAAAGTGTTTTTTTATATGGGCTAGCTTGAGAAACATTTGTGATGCAGTGATCCTCAGTCGAATCGTAAGCATTTAGACAGGTATTGCGTTGCTCTTATGTTCTTGAACTCAAAATGCATGACTTTGCACGATAAAGTTTGTGTGGTGGTGAAAGCCTCTCGTTAGATTAGATCTTGATTCTTGCTTAATTAAAGGGAACTAATCTAGCATGTCAAGCACAATAAAGCAATAGACAACCTAGATGTGAGATACTCGGAACATATTTCTTCTGATTGCTCTGGTTTGCACCGTAGGTTCAAGTTGGGTTTCTATACTATGCTTGTAAGGTTGGAAGTCTCCTTTTCTCGACTTGAAATCATCTTTTATAGCAAGATGATGACACTTGTCTTTCATAACAAGACAATGACACTCGCACTCCATAGTGTACTAGTGCTCCATGAGCAAATGGTTGTATGGTTTCAAGTCAACTAGGACAAAAAACAAAAGAAAAAGAGAAATGAAATTACAGTCATTTACTCATTTTGTTTCTTCTAACAGAATTGGTTTGCACAGAAACTGGTAGTATTAAGATCGGTTTTAAGTCCTAAAGGACTCAAACTGTCGGCACTCATTTCAGTTCGGGGTGACAAATCTGAACGACAAACATTGTACAATGTGGTTTACTGAAGCTAAAATCTTAAAAATACATCCTCATTCTGAAGAATCTGAACGTCTACGGTGACGATGGTGGTGATGGTGGCGGTGATGACGATGTTCATATCTTTGACCTTGATCAGAGTCTGAACTCTCGGGGCCATCACGCCGCCTATGTCTGCTGCCTCTGCTCCTTCTATGTCTATCAACTTCTGAATCATCTGATGAACTTGATTCAGACTGTACTCGTTTCTTTTTCTTCTTATGTTGACTTTTACGTTGACTTTTACTTTTCTTTGACCTCTTTTCTGCATCATCAGAGGATGAATTGTCTTGGTGATCCCTAATCAATGATGGTGATTCCACTTTGTGTTTTCTCTTACTGCTCGACTTCTTTTGTTTTTTCGTAGAGAAATTGGCTAACAGATCTGGGATGACCTCCTCACCAAGAAACCCTAGACATAGCAGATAACGTTAGGATTTCATTGAAGGCGCCTCCAGTTTCCAGAAAGCTATAAACATCCACATATGTGGCTAAGTGGGTAGGATGGGTACGGGTCAAGACAGGCAAAAGTTTAAACAGGTGATTTTAGTGCATGCCAAAAGGGTCGGTTTGATCCTCGATATTGTTTTATTCAAGAACTGGATCATTATGTTAATAAAAACTATTTTTGTAATCATATGTACTGTATTACTTATTTAAAAATTGAAAGGAAAAAAATAATTGTGCCAACCTGTTTTGACCCGTCCCAGAATTACCTGTTACTCAACCTGCCCATTTTGCCACCTATAATCTGGAAATTGCATTCTGCAATAGTATTAGTTTTATTATTCAAAAGTCAGAGCGTCAGACCCATGACAATGAGATAGCGAACGAGGGTCGTATTTCTTTATTTAATTTTCAGGATGAACTTCTTTGTTTCCCATTCATTTTGTTTCACATATTTTGAACTTGAATAGATGAACATGGATGAATAGCTGCTAAACCAATTACTAATTTATTACATCATGTCATGTGACATGCAATTCAAATACTGCATCACTGCTAAGCGAGAGAATTCTAGCATAAGGTTATCACAATGATCTTTATGCACACAGAAATTTCGTCAGCTATGTCCAAAGAGTAAAATTTTCTAAAAAAACTTGTTACTTGAAAAAAGGATCCAACTGCTGAAAAGTTGCTGAAAGCATACATGCATGTTTACAGCCTCCCTAATAGTACTATCTAATGAAATTGGCCCCTTATTCTTAAATTAGCTTTGTAATCATAATCAGTATGTAGTTATTTATACAATAAGAGATAAGCCAAAAAGGTGTTGATAGGACAACCAAGGTGATAGGGTTTTAGAACAAATAGAAACAATTTAGAAGAAGACAAGATGATTCACTGAAATTCAATACTCAAAATAGGGTTACAATGGAGAAGAAGGAAATAGCACAAAAGATCCAGGGATTTACCCTCTCTCCATGCACACAAGGCAGGAGCCTGCAAAAGCAATTAACAAACCTAGACACCCTACTAACGTCCTTATTCCCCCTACTAATACCCCCAGACCCCCAAAACAAGTTAGTCCCTATTAGTATTTACTCCCTTGCCCCTCCTAGAATACACATGTAACACCTTAGGCTTTTCTTTGTCAATAATCCGATTGATGCCCCTATCACAAGGCAACCTGTTTTGACCGCCTAAAATAAAAAATATGCATTTCTTTCACCCAACCCCCGCCCTCTTCACCACCCCCTCCTTCCCACTGTAAAAAACACCTAGGTGGCTAAATATCTTCAGCCATCTTTATTTGCTTCACTGAGGAGTAAGAGATAAAATTGATATGCATATTTAGACGAGTACCCTAGGATCTTATGGCCTTATTACTTGACAATTAAAAAAAACAGAGAAGAAAAACAAAAACAGTTGCACAATAAGCATTAGAGGGCGTTTGGTATGAGGGAATTCAATGGACTTAATATGTTTGGTTGGTAGGAATTCGTTGGAATTGGAATTTGAATTTCATTCTTAATATGTTTGGTTGAGAAAGGAATTGGAATTGGAATTAATTCCCTCAAATTCCTTCAAATGAAGGATTTCAAAATCTTTCCAAATATTGAAGGATTAAATTTCATTGCTCTACTAATTTTTACTTCTTTTAATCATTCTCTATAATTAACCGGTGATAGTTATGTGTGTGCAATTCTGTTAAGCTTACCTCCATATTCATCAAATATGTCCTCTGCAACAATCTGCTGGTTTGGATCATCTGGTCTGAACCCACCACGAGGTGGGCTCATTCCAGGCTTTTGTTTCAATTCCCACTTTAGAGGCTGCACATTTAAATTACATCTCATTAGCAACACAATTGCTTTACAATGCTTAATGATAAGGAGCTCTCGATTTACAGTTTTCAGTTTCACAACATTATGTATCAAGTAAGAGCAAAGTGGTGCGCCATGAATCCGCTTACTTATGTATAAGTCGATTCAGGTTACCTTTTCTCTAGCAAGTGAAATGGGTAAATAAAAAAAATTAGCTTACAATGAGTATGGTCAAATGAATCAAACGTGGGGCAAAATGGCCAATAGTTTATTTTTAAAACATAAAAGCCTCTAAATCATTCTATTTACAAAAAAAATTGATTGCTAGCAAAACTAAACAAATGTAGTCATATTTGACACGCTAGCTTTTATAAAGTTGAAAAGTATGGTCAACTCAACTTGATCCGTACAAAAAATGACCCATTTTGACCCAAACCAATTTCAACCAATATTCCAACTGATAGCCTATTTTGCCACCTCTACTCAAGCCCATGACCTACCTGAGTAATCATGCAACGTGAATACATGATAAATGAAAGTCATCATGAAACTTTTAAGACACTAAGGAAAAAGACAAAGAACCGTGACACGAGTTTGATAGGAATACTGATGAAGCTATAAAAAGTATTATGATACCATTTTGAACAACGAGCAATGCATGCTAAATGTAGTTAAGCAACCACAAAGAATGGTTATACTTTGGCAAAAATGGCTATATTTCAATCATGCTTACTGTAGACCTAACTAACCAACAAGGAAGTTGCATTATAACATTCAACTACATCTCAAATCACATTTACCAATCCAAAATGCCAACAAGTTTGTAATCACCTCCGATATTTCTGTTTGAGCTTTAATAGTTGTTAGGGGGTCATCTCTTTTTAGGCGACTCTCTTCATTAGGCATTATTGCATCCTTTAATGGGCACTCTCTATCACCACTTTGGTGGCCAAATGCCCCGCATCTCACACATTTTACATTCCTTATTTCAATCCCAAACGGCTTTGCCCTTCCAGCAACACCAGTCTCTAACCTGAAAGAAGTTTATCATTTAAATTACACAAATATGCAATTATAGCCACATAAGAGTATACCAATATCTTTTATGATTTAAAAAAAGATTGACACAACTTCTATGCATATTAAAAATCAAACTGTAACTATGATTAATACTTCCATTGATAAACAAAATAAAACTATTTGAAGTATTGCAACAACCTGAGAAGTGAGAAATAGTTTTTTGTCTCTCTTGTACACAAGATATTTCTATTAGGTGATAGATGTATGTATACTTATTTCATATATGAATGTTAAGAGGCAGCATCTAAAACATGAAACTCAAATCATTAAGATTGTTTGAAAATGAGATGACGAAAGTTCAACAGTATCAAGCACAATACATAAGTACACAACAAAAACCTATTAAAACAGCAAAACATAATCGTTTAAAACATGATTTGACCTCGGTGCATTTTTAAGGGCTTCAAATTCTTCTTCAGTCGGTAGGTTACGGCCAAAAACATCTTTAGGCCTTTGCTTCTTCTTTTGCTCATTGGCAGGCATAGGATTTTGCATCCTGCAACAGAAGCATACATATAAGTTATTCTATATTACGAAATCATTGCAATATATGTAATCAAGTAAGTGTAACTATAGCTAATTACATATGCCCTGTTCCAGCCTCCTCTGAATGTGGATCTTGTGAGGATTCCTGTGTTTTCTTCTCCTCGGCAATCTCTGCAGCTTTGGCACTTTCAGCATTATAACCAGGTGGTCGAACATACATGAAGCTAACAGCTTTCATCATCTCCATCTTCAAATTCAGACGTTAAAAAGAAAAACCAAGTCAAACAAACAAATCTTACATGTAACTTTAAATCAATCACACATATACACCAACAACAAGACTTCCACATCAACCAAGAATCCAAGATCATCCATTTTAACAAATCAAAGAACCTCTCTTCTTTAAATGTTAAGAAAATAAATTAATCGAACTCATAAAACTTGTAAACAACAATATGAGTTCCACTTCCAGTCCAGCATCTTCATTACATAAATCACAAGTTAGTAGTATATTTCTCTGTTGTCAAAAGACCACAAGGCGCCCACCTAGTCCCTCAGGGGCAACTCGGAGTAGCCTTGTAGCCTTTCTTCGTAAAAACCCCATTTTCAGGCCCTCAGGCGCATTTTCAGGCTAACTTCCAGCCAAATTCTGGCCAAAACTTCCTAAAACTAGTCTGAACACTTACACTAGCCCAATACAAGCCTGGAATCAACCTAAAACGGCCTAACTAGCCCAAAATAAGCCTAAAAGATGTCTAAACCCCCTCAGATTCAAAATGATATTTTTATTACTATGTGCCTTGATTAAATAAGACTTCGTTTTTTAAGCGCCTTGCACCTAGGCCCAATGCTCACCCTTCGCGCCTTGTGCCTTTACAACTATGGTATATTTGGATATTATATATACATATTTTGCAACAAAAGAGAAGGTTTACCTTGTTAAGTACACAATTTTCAAATGCAAAAGTAGTATGGTTTGACGAGAACTACAACACTACCATTCTTCAAATTCTGCTGCTAGTGATACAAACTTTACTAATCACATTTCAACAACAAGCTTCAACTACATTTCAATCTTAATCTCAAACCATACCCATGTATTTGGTAACCACAAAATCAATAATTTCTTAACACCAAAGTGTTAGCTAACACTAATTTCTCCTCAGTACAAGCAACAAAAACCCAAACCAACCAATTTATAAACTTCAAGTCCCCAATTACTCAAAAACAATGAAAAAAAACATAGAACCTCACTTTTTCCTTCTCTTTCTTCGACACAAGTGCGGCCTGACGAAAAAACTCCTGTTCCTGAGCATACTGCACAAAAAAAAAAAACATCAAACAATCAAAACGTTTAGCACACTAGAAGTGATTGAACAAACGGATAATTGGGGAAATCGAACAAACGATCAATGCAATAATGCACAGGCGATTAACCTGAGAAGCCTACCTCTCGTGCGACTTCTTCGGCTCGACGTTCTCGCTGGGCGTGGGTCTGTTCGGCGATCCACTTGCGGCGTTGATTAGGGTACGAGAGAGGGTGCCATGGCTTCTGATTAAGGTAGGAGTGAGACCAAGCGGTTCCAGATTTGGTCTTGTAATCGACTTCTCCATCGGCTGTTTTGTCTGAGAATCTCTTGCTCAACCTTGGCCCTCGTTCTTCATCATCCATGGTGATCTTCGATTCTAATGTTGCAGGGGCTGAATTGCAAGATTGTTTGAGCTTAACACAGACCCGGAGGTGTAAGTATCACTTTCACCCGACCGGTCGACCCAACCCGATCCAATCCGACAGGACCGGACCAATCGTTCACATTTGGTTCCCCCGTGATGTCGTCAGTTCGTGTCGTGAAATGTTTGGTCCGGAACTTTTACTTGTTCAAATAACAATTACGTTGTGTTCCCAAATCTCGTTTAAGAAGAGAAAAAAATATAGTGAAAGTAAAGAAAAAATATTTATGTTCCAGAGTTTTTGTTATAGTATTCTTAAACTTTAATCCTTACAACTAATAGCATATGTAAATACCTTTTCATCAAGCGATTTGAAACCGAAATATGATGTCGAACCCACTGAACAGATTATGAATAATAAATTGATACATTGGATAAATCTCAGACACGTGATGAAAACACTATCAGATTAAACCATTTGATCGTACATATCAAGCGTTTAATCGGATTAAAACTGAGATTTTTGGTTTTGAGAATGAACTTGGTTGTTTTTTGCAAGAGAGAAGAAACTATACGAATGCATTGTTCTCCTTTTGTTTTTAACTTTGATCTGATGATTTTAATATATATGTATATATATATATATATATATATATATATATATATATATATATATATATATATATATATATATATATATATATATATATATATATATATATGTGGATTTAACCTTTGCTATCCATATAAATAACTGAAGTGAGTATACACATACGTTTACAAATTCAAATTCTCACTTTACACAATATTTTACTAGCCTGTGTCCTAATCCTTCAAAGAATACATCAAAGCCAAGTCCAAGCTTCTTGAAGCGGCTAAACTTCATATTCTTATAGGTAGTTTCTTTTAATCTTGCACCTGCAAATGCAATTTTTCAAAGAAACTATTAAGAAGATATATTTCAAACCTACTTTATCTTGCAGTCTAAACACAAACCTTGGGATGATTTGTTGATGTGTTCCAATTTCTACATGACAAGCTTTTCACATTGAATTCAACATCTAACATTGCATTAGATGGAAATTGGTGTCTTGATATAAGAAATTTAAATGGAATTTAAACCCATCCCTATAGTTGATCTTTTCACGAGATCTCTCCCTAACCCTTTTGTTAGGTGATCAGCCAAATTAAATTCAGATCTTACAAATTCAATAGATATCAAACCATTCATGATTAATTCTCTAATCATGCTAACCTTAGTGTCTAGACTTCCCATTATACACTTGACTATATGCTTTAGCCAAAGTAGTTGCACTATCACACCTGATAGAGATAGATGATATTGGTTTTGGCCACAATGGAATCTCAAATATCAGATTTCTTAGCCATTCAACTTCTTTACCAGCTGCGGCCAAAGCTACAAATTCAGATTCCATAGTTGAATTAGTTATGCAAGTTTGTTTCTTTGATGCCCAGGCAATAACACCACCACCAAGTAGGAATACCCACCCACTTGTGGAAGAATGATCTTCCATATTTGTTATCCAACTGAAGGAAAACCTTAATAACACAAACCATAATTTATGGTTTCTTTCAGGTACTTAAATAATCTATTCACAGCTTGCCAATGATGTATGCTTGGATTACTAGTATACCTACTTAGTTTTCCTACAGCATAAGCTATATCAGGTCTTGTGCTTATCATAGCATACATCAAACACCCAATAGCTTATGAATATTTCAACTGTGAAATAGAATCACCTTGATTAGGCATAAGCTTGATATTAGAATCTATTGGAGTACTAACTGGAGAACAATCAAAGTAATTGAATTTCTTCAATACTTTTTCAATGTAATGAGATTGTGTCATAAATATTCCATTGTTGTTTCGTTTTATTTTAATTCCTAGAATAACATCCGCCTCCCCCAGATCTTTCATATCAAAATTAAAAGACAGTAATTTCTTTGTCTTATCAATGTGATCTAGGTCAGTACCGAAGATCAACATATCATCCACATATAGACAAATAATTACCCTTTTGCCAGAGGAGTCAAATTTGCTATATACACACTTATCTTCTTGGTTCAAAAGAAACCCATTAGATAAGATAACCTCATCAAATTTTTAATGTCATTATTTAGGGGTTTGTTTTAAACCATATAGTGATTTGATAAATTTACATACTTTATGTTCTTGGCCAGGTAAAACAAAACCCTCAGGTTGTTTCATGTACACCTCCTCATCTAGTTCACCATTCAAGAAAGTTGTTTTCACATCTATCTGATGAATTATTAACTTATGAATTGAATCTAAGGAAATTAATAATCTTATAGTAGAGATCCTAGCAACAAGAGCATACGTGTCAAAGAAATCAATTCCTTCCTTTTATTTAAAACCTTGGATAACTAATCTGGCCTTAAATTTGTCTATGTTACCATCAACTTTCATTTTTCATTTAAAAATCCATTTACAACCTAAAGGCTTACACAAGGTGGTAAATCAGTCAATCTCCACGTATTATTTTTCATTATAGAATCCATCTAATCTTGAATTGCCTCTTTCCAGAAAGCAACATCTCGAGATGCCATTGCTTCATTGTAAGTCTTTGGATCCTCTTTGGTATTAAAGAAATATTGATACTGACATTCAATATTACTCATGGACCCTTCAACCAAGTAAAGATGAAAGTCTGAACCAAAGGACTTAGCCTTTCTTGTTCTTGTGCTTTTCTTTGGTTCAGAAGGAATAAATGCACTGTCAACATTAATGGATGCTTTAACTGAATCAACAACTATATTCTCAATAGGATCAAGAATCTTAGTTTGAGCATTATGGATGATATCCTTTGGCTTAGGCACAGAAGTGAATCTTTCTTCATCAAAGATAGCATCCCTTGATTCTATGACAGTGTTTACATACACTAGGTCATTAGGGTCTATAACATAGAACCTATAGGCTTTTGAATTTTCAACTGTTGGACCAAAAGAACCAATGAGCCAGATCAGAAAAACCCTTCAAGTCCCACAGACATCATAACAACTGAAGAAATCTACATCAGCTGAAGACAAAGTTTGAAGACAAAAGTCTGAAGACAAAGTCTGAAGACAAAGTCTAAAGATAAAGTCTGAAGACAAAGTCTGAAGACAAAGTCTGAAGACAAAGTCTGAAGACAAAGTCTGAAGACAAAAGTCTGAAGACAAAAGT
>BJCM01112058.1:0-17595 GCA_018326385.1 Flaveria bidentis | reverse complement strand
CATATTACATTAAGATCGTAAACTAGGTACATATGTATCTACAAACTCCCCCTTGGACCTAGTTTCTATCATTGTCTGGCATCCGTTATTAGCTCCTCAAACTTCTTATTCCTCTCCCTGACTGTGACTCTAGCATGTATCTCAAAAACAAAACAAAGTCTTATCACATTCTAAAACTGGAGGGCCTGTATGATATCTCGCGGATCATAGAATAATTGCCACCTGTATAAAGTATAAACATCACTAGCTGACAGGTTGGTTAGCCACATTGGGTCAAATACCCGGATGGTCTCCATTTGGCGCTCTTTCTGTAACACTATGACCGCTTCTCCTGTTCTCCAGTCATAATACCACCACTTGAAGTGGGGAGTGAAGTCCTGTGGCATTTCCCTCGTGGGGATCTTTGATATAGTACGAGGAGGACTCCACTTCAACACCACTTTGGGTTTCCTAGTCCTTGGGTCCACCTCTGACCTTTGAATGTACCTCGTAGGCTGTTGAGGCTTGAAGTTAACCCATCAAGTGTGGTATTCTCTCTTCAACGCAACTTCAAACCAGCCTGACATCTTCCTCGGATAAGCATACAAGAGGTTCAGGCGTGCTAACTCGCTGAGCTCACAACCAGGGAGAGTCTTTAGATCATGTGGAAATCTGAAATACTTGATTCCCTTCTCCCACTTCACGGCATATACCTTTAGATCCTCAAATTAAGCCCACGCTATAATCTTGCCAGACACCTTTAGATACTTCTTTACTTTGTAGAGCTTGGCGTAGGCACTCGGATTTGGCGCTGTGCGTTGGGCACGGATCTCTGCAAAACAAGCCGCCCACTCAGCCTTTTTGGTCTCAACATCGGCGTTCGAGACTTGGGCTTGACTTTCTGATTTCTCGGTCTCCCTCTCCATCATATCTAGTTTAGCATACATGTCACTGTCGAGTGTATCTCCAAAATCAGGGACCATATTTCCCTCTTGATCAGTATATTCAGGATAGTGTTGTGCTATGACATCTTAAATCTCTATCTCATCAACATCGTGGAGCTCGTCATCACTAACAACATCGACGGTAGGGGCATCTTTGACCAGTTCATCTGGATTTAACCGGAACATCTCTGCCAGTTGCTCATCAGTGAGGTCATGAATGATTTCTCCTTCTTCGGGAGCATAGCTCACTGACCTCCTGACAATCCCTTGCAGATCAAGTATCACAGTGAACTGAGTTTTGATCTGCTGCAGGGGAGCAACATCTTATTTATCTTGTTGAAAGTTTGGATCTGCTTGATTTAAAACATGTAATACATCATTCATCAGTAAATAATCAAAACATTAAATATATACATAAATATTCATGCACATAAGTTTAATACAATATTCAATTACACATGATTTAAATTACATAAACATCTATGCATTACATTTGTCCTGAATTATGTGTTCCTCTACTGTCGGGGTTGATGCTGAGGCACCCTGATCTTGATTCTTTTTGGTCCGCCTCTCACTAGCTTCTTGGGCACCCGAAGCAGATGGATCTCCTTCTCCTTTATCGTCTCCTCCATCCACATCATCACCTCCCTTTGTATCACCATCATCATCATCATCATCATCATCATCATCACTATCATCATCATCACCATCATCACCATCTCCCTCTCGGATCTTTAGATGCTCAGCCTTTGTGCCCTTAAGTTTGAGAATGATGGTCCTTTTGGCATCCTCCAACTCTTCGATCTTCTTAGTGGATAGCACGTTCTGCTCCCTGAGTTGGGCAATCTCTTGACTTCGAGCAGCCATATGCTGAGCCTGCTCCTCAATCTGCTATGCCTGCTGAGAGACTTGCTGTGATTGTGCTGCAGTAAGCTCCACTATTGGAGCTGAGCAGTCTTCTCGTCATCGACAGCTAACAGCTTCATCACCATACGGTTTAGTGCTGAAAGCTATTCCTCTACCCCACTGGGAGGTAGAGATGATCCTGAAGGGAAAGATGGGTGATATGATGGTCCTGCTTGGTGGCTAGTGGTGGTGGTGGTGGCAACGATGAATAGGGGAGGTGGTATATGTGTGGGTGGTGATGGATAAGCTGTAGTGGTGGTGGATGTGATGTGGGTAAGTGGTGGAGTGGCTGTGGTAGTGGTGTGTGAGGTGGTAGTGGTGGTGGCAGGTGGAATGGTGGCAGTGGTGGTGTCGGTGGTGGAAGTAGTGGCTGAGGTAGTGGTTGTGGTTGTAGAAGAGGTTAAGGTGAACTTCAGTCTCTTCCCCTTCTTGCCATAGGGGTGAGCCATTTTCTTCTTCCTTGTGCCTTTAGGCATTGTGGATCCCCCTTGGCTGCAGGGCGGGTCCGGGGTATATGAGGGATCTGAATCAGCAGTAGCAGCATCCCTGGACTCCCCTTGGCGTCCACCAACCGCCCTTATACTTCTCTCTGTGGCAACCACCCTGCTACCCACAGTCTTGCTCAGTGGCTCCTCATCACTCTTCTCCTCATCAGGAGGGCAAAAATCCTAATGGAAACTGGCGGTGGTGGCTTCTCCATGAGTGGGTAGTGCAGGTGTAACATGTGCAGTGCTGGCCCTAGAAGCAACGGGGCCAGAATCTCCACCAGCGCCACCGTCATCATCATCGGAGTCATCAAATAGAAGAGCAATCTGCTCTACATCTGAATCACTCTCCTCGTGGCGCCATTTACGCCTTGCCGGTGCCACGTACTCCTCCCGGGCCAGTGCTCGAACAGTCTCCTCACAGGGGGTTTGACTTGCTTTCCCCTGTAGACCTTCATGTGGCCTAGTGTAGTCACATCCATCACCTCAAGTGATACTGCATCATGGATCTTCTTAGGCAAAGAAGGCAGCTTCTCATCTATAATCATCTGTAAGAATCTTGGGTACATACAGAAGCCCTCCTTGCCTTTGGCCTCAAAATTCTCTATCAGGTATGAAAATATCATGTTGGAGAAGCGAAAGGGGTGGTTCAGCACCAGTGCCATGTAGGTATTCTGGATTTGGTCTGATAAGTCATCAAATCCACCCCTTCTCGAAGCTATGCACTTCAGTATCACGTGTGCCAAGTACTTGAACTGGGGACACAAGTTGCTTTTGTTTAGCACACCTGCATTGATGTCCCCAGAGTACTTCATCCTGAGGAAGCATCCCCTTACAGTCAGAGGGTGTAGCCTGGTTGGGTGATTAGCATCATCACCCAAATCCAGTACTCGTCGAAGATCTGCAGCAGTCACCTCTATGTCTTGCCCAAAAATAGTACTCCTGATGTTGTAGGGCTCACGAGATCGATCAACTGATGCACCCTCCCAAAAGGCATGCTATATAGACCTGTAGGGAGTGCATGTGTAGATATGGCTCGGTGTATCCATGATCTCTTTAGAGAGGCAATGATGCCAGCAAACTCGGCAGCGTTTCGAGTGGTGGTGTCCAGATGAGCACAAATATTGTGCTTGGTGTTGATGGTCCACCGATCTGCCATATATCTATAACACAAGACACATATATGTTAGATCAGTACATAACAAAAAGTAATTCAATCTAAATTGTTTGAGGTCATTCTGGTTCAATTGTGTGATTGAACCATACGACTGGGTTCAGTCGTTAGACCTAACATGCGACTGAATACAGTCGGGTGACTTATCATGCGCCTGAGTTTAATCGGGTGACTGAGCCTGTGATTGGTTCAATCGGCCGACTGAGCTCATTCGCATTGTTCATTTGGCTAACCGAGTCATTCGTCCAGCTCAGTCGTGCGATTGTAGTTCATCCGGGTGTCCAGTCGCTTGACCTACTGTCTGCTCGATTGAGATTCAAATTTTGACCAAATCTTAATATTAGACATCGTGGTTTGGTTCATTAGACTCGCAATTACCCTACTAAGCACCTAATACCCTTGATTTCAACATTTTACTTAGTTTTATTAGTTAACTTGTCTAACTAAGTTTCGATTCTTTGTTAGGGAAGAATTCAGTAATTTATTGGTCAAATCGACTATGATTTGGGTAGATTGCATCGCATTGTACCTGTGTAAACCCCAGCAATCGTCAGAATATCGAAATTTGAAGTCAAGTTAGGTCAGAGAAAAAATTGGCAGAGTAACGACACGATATCCGATTTTAGGGCGAATGAGGAGTGATGAGTATATGCGATCGATTATAGTCCTATTTATACTGAATCTGGTTTCAATCGGGCGACTGGACCCATTCGCTCTTTTCATTCGGGCGATTGGATCTCAATCGCGCGATTGGTTTAATCGATCACATTTAATCGACCGACTGGGTTTCAGTCGGGCGACTGACTCATTCGGACAACTTTATTCGGGCGACTGGCTCAATCTTGTAAGCCATTCGTGTGAATGGTTCACTCTCATGCTCCATTCGGTTGTCTAGTTCATAAGTATGGTCCAATCGTACGATTGGTCCATACTCAATGTCCAGTCGTGCGAATGGATCATACTCATGATTTTGACTTTATGACCATTTGACTTTTAACCCCATTTAACTTTTGATTAAACATTTTGAGCATTCGATCATCTCAGACATGATCATTTTAACTTTGAAAACGTATGATCACCTCAGACGTGATCCTTTTTAAATAGTTTGTCACCTCAGACGTGACTCATTTGATATTTGAAAGCATGTGTGGTCACCTAAGACGTGACCTTTTTAAGTGATTTAAATCCCAAAATGAATTCCACGGCATAGTCCGACGTTAAAAGCTAAATTGACTAAAAGTTTAAACAAGTAAAATTAAATGACAAAACTAAAATGTTTTTGTGATTTTGTGTGAGGTGGAAATCCTAAGATAGAAATCTAACAAATTTATTTCTTGAACAAAACTAGTGTAGTTGTGCGAATGAAGGAGTGCGAATGAACACTGCGACTAGCTCAAAAGTGCGAATGAACCAATGCGGATGGATCAATTGGGCGAATGAACAGGTGCGAATGAACAATGCGACTAGACAGTTCAGTCGTATGAATGGATGTACGAATGAGTCCAATCATGCGTATGAGGGATGCGGATGAATTCAGTCATCCAATTGAGTCAATCGTGCGACAGAAGCTGGTGGATTTTGAGAATTCGAAGGTTTAAGGTATTTTGGACGCAAAAACATGAATTTCTCACTAACCCTAATAGCCGTATGTCGGAAAACGTTAATATTTTGATCTGGAGACGTCTAAAACACCATCTGACACAAAAAGATTGCGTTTTTAAATGAAAAAACACAATTTTTATATCAAAACGATTGAATCACATGTAAATCAAGAGCCAAAGCTCTGATACCACTTGTTAGGACCGTGTACGGGACAAAGTACTAACTGATTTACGTGTATACCAACTCAAATAGTGCGGAATCCTATTTGATTGGCGATCCAATCAGTGAGAACGCACGTGGAATCGATTTTAGATTGTATCTAAACGTTAAGAACGATTGCAAATCGATTTTGTGCGATCTATGAACTTGGAACAGGTTCTTAGAAGTCTCCGGACGGCTAGGGTACGATTTAGTACGTAGGTATTCGAAGTGTTATGTTTTTCCACGAATTAAGTGGAATTTATAGGTTAGGGTTTCTCATTTGTGTGACTGAACCATTAGCATGGTTCAATCGTGCGACTGAGTCATGCGGTTGATCCAGCCAATCTCATGGCACAATCATGCGACTGATCCAGTCTCCTGGTTCAGTCGTTCGACTGGTTCATTAGCATGAAGTTGTTCATGCATATGGTCCATTAGCATGGGCCATTCGCATGAAAACTTCATACGATTAAGTTTGAATATGTTTCTCAATCATTATTTTACTAAGATTTATTCAAACAACCACAAACCTATATAATTAAGTCAATATGTGTTAATAAACAATAAACATTCAAACATACACTGAAACATTCAACATTAAGATCATCAATCACATATTTTGTTTCATTCAACTCATATATTTCATTTACATTAAGGACATGACAGACATATTACATTAAGATCGTAAACTAGGTACATATGTATCTACAATACGATGTGTGATCACGTGCGATAGTAATGAAAATGTTTTAACGAATGGAAGGTAATGTAATGTTTTTATGAAACTAGAACTCACTCAGCAACGCTGACTATTTATGCATTTTCCAGTTGGCAGGTGAGCATTGCTGAGGATGGCATAGGGCGGTTACTTGGCTCTTTATGGATGGCATCTATTTTTATAATGCTTTTGTGATGTAATGCAATAAGTATTTTTTAACTTGATAACGATGTATTATTTTGCAAATGCCTTTATAATGAAATGAAATGTTATTTTAAATGTTTCCGCTGCAATTTTTATTTAAGATAAATGTAAATATATGTTTTATGTGTGATGATTGTCCAGCTGTGAGCATCCCGGAAACGGGGCCTTATAGCCAATTGCACGACTAGACCATAAGTATGTGCCAGTCACACGACTGGACCATGAGTATGAGACATCCATGCAATTGGACCATAAGATTGAACCAATCGTACGATGGAGGCACTACCTATATGGGACGAAGTGCACCATATTTACCGACCACAAAAGCTTGAAGTACTTCTTCGAGCAGAAGGACCTGAACATGAGGTAGAGGAGATGGTTGGAGCTCATAAAAGATTATGATTGCGAGATCCATTATCATTCGGACAAAGCCAACGTGGTGGCGGATGCCCTTAGCCGAAAGGAGAGACCCGAGCCGATTCGGGTGAAAGCTTACCAGTTGATCATGACCTCTGATGTGATGAAGTAAGTCAAGGAGTTTCAAGATAAGGCGTTGAAATAAAATCATCTTAACTCTGAAAGAATGAGAGTTCTAGTCGTGGAGTTGGGTGAAAACACACTCGGTGTTAGGACCCGGTTCGGACAGATGTGGATTTCACGATTTGGGGATCTACGTATGAAGATTATGGATGAAGCTCATAAAACTCGATACTCTATTCACCCCTGTGCTACGAAAATGTACCAAGACATGAAGAAAGATTATTGGTGGTCGGGCATGAAGCATGATGTGGTGGAGTATGTGAGTAAATGCCTTACTTGCTTATAAGTGAATGCCGAGCACCAAAAGCCGTATTGGAAGATACAACCTTTGGATATACCAAAGTGGAAGTGGGAGCATATTACCGTGGACTTTATAACGAAGCTACCACGTACCGCGCGAGGGTATGATGCTATATGGGTGGTAGTCGATCGTTTGACGAAAAGTGCTCACTTCTTACCGACCCGCGAGACATATTCAGGTTGGCAAATCTGTTCATCAATGAGATTGTAACTCGTCATGGTGTGCCAGTATCTATTGTGTCTGATCGTGACACCCGGTTTACATCTAAATTTTGGAAGAAATTCCACGACGCAATGGGGACGAGATTACACATTAGCACGGCTTATCATCCTCAGACGGATGAACAGTCAGAAAGGAGGATTCAGACACTGGAAGATATGGTTCGGGCATGCTTCATTGATTTTGGAGGAAGTTTGGATGACCACCTATCGTTAGTTGAGTTCTCATATAACAATAGTTATCATGACAATATTGGTATGCCTCCTTATGAGATGCATGTAGAACACCCGTGTGTTGGGGTGATATTGGTTATAAAGAGTTAGGGACTGTCGAGGTGGTAGAGGCTACGACTGAGAAACTAGAAAGGATCAAGACCTTTTTGAAGGCAGCTACAGATAGACAAAAGTCGTATGCCGATAAGCGATGTAGACCGATTGAGTTCCAGATGGGTAATAGGGTCATGTTAACGGTCTCACCTTGGAAAGGTATCATTCAGTTCAGAAAGCGGGGCAAGTTGAGCCCGAGATACATAGGGCCTTTCCGAATCATTGCTAGAGTAGGAGAGGTGGCCTATAGATTGGAGTTATCAGATGAGTTAAGTGGAATTCATCCGACATTCCATGTATCTCATCTGAGAAAGTACTTAGCAGATGAGGATATGATTGTACCACTGGAGGATATCGAGGTAGATGAACAACTCTATTATGTGGAGCAACCAGTGGCGATCATTGATCGCAAGGAGAAGAGGATAAGGAATAAAGTGGTTCCTCTTATGCGTGTATAGTGGAAGCACATGAAGGGATCTGAGTCTACGTGGGAGACAGAGGAAGAGATGAGACAACATTACCCATGATTGTTTGAGGAATAAAAGGTTTCGGGGATGAAATCTAAATAAGGGGGGTGGACTTGTAACACCTGATTATTTATAAAAGACAAAGAAGGAAGAATAGAGTGAAGAAAAAGAAAGAAAATATATTTTATCCAAGTTAAAGGGTAAAAGGTGTCCAAAAGGATAAAATGTTTGAAAAAGTGGGTGCAAAAGGTGATGGCCGCCCATGTTGGTTGCCTACACCTTTTCATTTGGGATTTTTGATAGAGAAAGTGCAGAGCTCTCAGTTTGAAGAAAAACAAGAGCAGGAGTTCGAATTCAAGGTAAGAATTCGTGTGTTTAAGGTGTTCTTAACTGGTTTAATCCTCGGTTGCATGCTTATGTGTGTTTGTGTGTGTTCGGGTGTGTGTTTTAGTGGGTTTTTAGGTGAGAACTTGTAGCAATCGGGCTTTGAAGGAAGTCTTACCCGAAGAGGCTGCTAAGGTGAGTTCTAGAACCCCTCTTTACATGTTTTAACTGATTTTGGGGCTGAAAATGCATGTATGAATGTTTTTATTTAAATGGGTTTTTGTACCCGTATGTATGTATGTGTGTATGTTGCGGGTGGGGTTTGATTTTGGGCTATGTTCATGTTTGATGATGTTATGGTTGTGTTTCTAAGGCTTAGAATGTAAGATTTAAGCTTAGAACATGATATGTGAGGTTTGGTGACTAAAATATGATGTTTAGGTGCAAATGGGGCTGCTCATGGGCCCAAATAGGGCTCATGCGCCCAAATAGGGCTCTTGCGCCTAAGTTTTAGAATAACTGCTTAAGTGTTCCTAATGCGGATGACCCTCTGAGTCTAACTCATCTGCATTAGCAAATGTGGATGAGCAAAAGGAAATGCGGATGAAAGTTATGCGATTGGAAGAAATGCGGATGAACATAAGGAAATGCGGATGAACAAAAACAAATGTGGATGAACAAAAAGAAATGCGGATGAACATAAGGAAATGCGGATGAATAAAAAGAAATGCGGATGAACATACGAAATGCGGATGGCCATAAGGAAATGCAGATGAACAAAAAGAAATGCGAATGAACATAAGAAATGCGGATGAACAAAAAGAAATGGGGATGAACAAAAAGAAATACAGATGAACATAAGAAATGCAGATGAACATAAGGAAATGCGGATGAACAAAAAGAAATGCGGATGAACAAATAGAAATGCTGATGGACATAAGAAATTTTGATGAACAATAAGAAATGCGGATTAACAAGAGGAAATGCGGATGAAGACTTAGTTTATTTTCTGAATTTCGGGGAAAAGTGCAGAGGTAGGTTTTGACTTGGGATGTTCCCGGGGGTTATGTAAGTTGACTTTCTTGATGTCAAAATGATGTGATGGGCATGAATGATATAAGATGATGATGATGATGTATGATGATGATGATATTATGTATGATGTTATGCATGATGGTATGTGTGATGTATGTTATGTATGCATGCTGATATGTATGAAGTTTTGCATGATCATGTTGATGTTCCTGTTTGTGTATGTTTATTTTCCCGTGGCTTTGCATTGAATGTTAATGAAAGAAATGATTAAGTATTATGTAACGTAAAGAGGAAGATAATGAAAAGAGAAACGAAATAATGAATGCATGCGTTAATGAATGAATGAAAGTATGGAAGCATTGCAAGCAAATGAAAGGAGGTTCATAACTCACTGAGAGTTGTTAGCTTAACTGTGTGTGTATTTACAATGTGAGATTTTGGCTAACTCATAAGGGTCCATAAACACAATAAGAGTTCAGTCTTGGTGACTGCTCCAATACGTGCGATTTCCTAATTACTGTGTGTATATACAGCGTGCGATTTTGGCTGACCCATAAGAGTTCACACACAAGGTGAGTCTGTCCTAGTGAACACTCCACACGTGCGATACATGCGATATGGGGTCCTTGTCGCTTAACCCTAGATGATATGGCCTTGTGCTTAAGAGGGGGGTTAAGCATATAACATGACCTTGATAAAAGTGAAAAGATAATAAAGTACAAAAAGCGCGATAAGTACGAAATATGCGAAACGTGTGAAATGTACGAAACAAACGATGATGAAGATAACAATTATTACCTTGATGAATGTACGATGTGTGATCACGTGCGATAGTAATGAAAATATTTTAACGAATGGAAGGTAATGTAATGTTTTTATGAAACTAGAACTCACTCAGTAACACTGACTTTTTATGCATTTTCCAGTTGGCAAGTGAGCATTGCTGAGGACGGCACAGGGCGGCTACTTGGCTCTTTTTGGATGGCATCCATTTTTATAATGCTTTTATGATGTAATGCAATAAGTATTTTGTAACTTGATAACGATGTATTATTTTGAAAAAGCCTTTATAATGAAATGAAATGTCGTTTTAAATGTTTCCGCTGTAATGTTTATTTAAGATAAATGTAAATATATGTTTTATGTGCGATGATTGTCCAGCTGTGAGCATCCCAGAAACGGGGCCTTATAGCCAATTGCACGACTAGACCATAAGTATGTGCCAGTCACATGACTGGACCATGCGTATGAGACATCCATGCAATTGGACCATAAGATTGAACTAATCGTACGAATAGATGAAGGAGTATGAGTTAGTCAATCGATTGAAGCATGAGTATGGGTTCAGTCGCACAATTGAAGCATGAGTATGGGTTCAGTCGCACGACTAAAGCATGAGTATAACGACTGTACTTTAAAACTGTATAAATAGAAGGGTTAATCGGTTGCCTTCCCTACCACCCTTCACAGCTTTCAAAACCCTCTCATACGTAAACACTCTGCCCGAATTTTGTTTGCCTTGATTACTCACTGACTTGTGATACTAACGAGTGTTCTACTCATCTACAGGTACTTTGAGACTGAAATCGACCTTAATGACCAGTTTATTCGAACCCTAAGGACCGATTAAGTTAAATTCAAGAAACAAGGATAACTCATCTAAATAGACCACTTAAATGGAAAAAATCTTTGAACTAAAGGACATTAGGTGATATTTAGAGATCCTGCGAATCTAATGAGTCTAAACATGATGTCTAACATCAAAATTTGACCAAGATTCGAGGTCGGAGTGTCAAACAGAGTCATATGTGAATAGACACTCCGAATGAACTTTAGTCGCATGATTGAGCCAGGCGTGCGATTCAATCGCACGACTGAATCATTTGGTAACTCAGTCGCACGACTGACTCAACCGCATGGCTTAACACACGACTCAGTTCAGTCGCAAGCTTAATCACACGACTAAACTCAGCCACATGCTCAATCACACGACTGAACTCAGTCGTATGGTTCAATCTCACAATTGAACCAGATTGATCAAAAACAATTTAAGTTTCAACACTCTTCTGTGATGCATAAATCTAATGTATATGTCTCTTGTGTTGCAATAACATGGCTGATAGGTGGACTATGAGCACCAAGCATAACATCTATGCTCACTTGTTTCTACGTCCAGGAATGCTTCTAAGTTCACAGGGATTATTGCTTTTCTGCGTAGATCAAGGATCTTCAAGGCCATCTCAGTCCCATGCACACCTTACAGATCCATACAACAGTCCTTCTGGGAAAGCGCCAGGGTTGACAAGTCCGTTGAGTCACACCGTATATGGAGCTCCATTTTTGGACATGAGATTGAGATAACTGAGGATGATCTGAGGCGGGCTTAGATCTGGGTGAGGACGGAGCTTACCCAACTAAGCTACATCGCCTAACAGTCCGGGATGCTTTCTAATGATCAAGTACGCTGGTGACATAAATGCCGACATACTAAACAAGAGCAACATGTGCCCTGAGTTCAAGTATTTGGCACATGTGATCCTCAAGTGCATAGCCTCCAGGCTTGGAGAATTTGATGAGATGTCTGACCAAATCCAGAATGCATATGTTGCACTGGTACTGAATCATCCATTCAGTTTCTCCAGTATACTCTTCTCGTATCTGATAGAGAACCTT
Source organism: Flaveria bidentis (assembly GCA_018326385.1). Taxonomy (NCBI): domain Eukaryota; kingdom Viridiplantae; phylum Streptophyta; class Magnoliopsida; order Asterales; family Asteraceae; genus Flaveria; species Flaveria bidentis. Next base: position 5,497 of record BJCM01112058.1, on the reverse strand, counting down.
GAAGCCAAGGGCAAGGAAGGCTTCTGCATGTACCCACGATTTCTACGGCTGATTATAGACGAGAAGCTTCCTTCGCTACCAAAGGAACGTGATGATGCTGTTGTTCTAGAGGTCATGGACGACACGACATTGGGTAGGATGAAAGTCTACAGGGGGAAACAGGTGAAGCCCCCTGTCAGGAGACTGTTTGGGCACTTGGCCTATGAGGATTACGTGGCACCTTCTCATAAGTAATGGCATAACGATGACAGTGATTCTGACACTGAGCCCATCATGGCAGCCACAACCGACGACGATGACGACGACGACAATGATGACCATGATGACAGTCAAGGTGGGGGAGATGCAGGTCCCAGATCTTCGCGAGCTACCGATACTTCTACTATATCTTCACCACCTCCACCTATCACTTCTTAAGCTCCAAGTGAATCTGAGCAGGCTGCTATCCACCTGGACTTTCTGATAGATGAAGAAGAAGAGTCAGATGATGAACCTATAGTACGGACTGTCGGGAGCCGGGTCGTGGCCACTAACAGAGGGATCAAGGCAGTTGGTGAACGCCAGGCTGAGTCAAGGGGTGATGCTACTGATGTCACTGATCCGTCTTACACCCCTGACCAACCCAACAACCTACGGGGAGCGCCTATGGCAAAGGGCTTAAGGAAGAAGAGGATGGCCCAACCATACAGGATAAAGAGCAAGAGGCCAAGATTTAATTTGATCACTTCTTCTGCCACTGCCACCACTATCACACCCACCACTACAGCAACCAACACCACTACTACATCTCCACCCACCACCACCATAGCCACCACTACCACCACCACTTCTCCCACTGTCACTATCACTCCATCCATAACCACTACCACAGCCATTCCACCGCATCCCACTCACACTTCACCTCCCATATTCACCATATCCACTACTACCACCACCAGCCACTAAGCAAGTCCCTCCACCCACTCTACATTCACAGCTAGATCCACTCTACCCCACATAGGGTTAGAAGAACAACTTGCTAACCTCAACAACATTATGCTAAGGCTACTTGCCACTGATGAGCTGAGGGCCACTCAGCTAAACAAGATGATGGTGATAAATCCAGCCCAAGCTAAGCAGGTAGTGCATCTGAGTGAGAAGAGTGCTCAGTACGAGATGGCATTAGGCTGAGCCCACCATGCACTTACAAATTAAAATGAGCTGGTGTTGGAGTCGGCAAAGAGGATTGATGAGCTTGAGAAGAAGAACAAGAGAATACTCCTAAAGCTTAAAGGATCAAAGTCTGAGCCATTAAAGATCAAGGATGGTGATGATGGTGATGATGATGATGATGATAAGGATGAAGATGACTCTGAGGAGGATGTTGGTGAAGGAGGACCGAACGAGAAAGATATAGAGGACGATGATGATCAGGAAGGTGGTGCGGCTGCATCAGCCTCTCCTCAAGCTCAAGAGAGGCGTACCAAACGAAGCCAAGATCAAGGAGCCTCATCCTCAGGTCCTCCATTAGAATAACAAAAGGATCAAGAAAAAAGTAATGATTAGATGTCTTTGTATTTAAAACTTTTGTACTTGAATTATATATTACATTAATGTAATTATTGATCATTTATGTTTGTTTATGTCTTAATGTTTTATATAATGACTTATGTGTGATATGCTTAATGTTTAATCAAACAGATGAAGCTCAATAGACAGACGAATTTGATGTCCAACCCCTTTAGCAGGTTAAGACTCAATTAACCATGATTCTTGACTTGCAAGGGATAGTCAGAAGATCTATGAGCTACACTCCAGAAGAGGGAGAGATCATACATGACCTAACAGATGAACAACTTGCTGAAATATTCAGGCTGAATCCTGATGAGCTGGTCAAAGATGCTCCAACAGTTGATGTGGCAAGTGACGATGAGCTGAACGATGTAGATGAAATTGAGATAGAGGATGTCACTGCTGATTATTATCCATAGTACACTGATCCGGAAGGACATGTTATCCCCAACTTGGGTGAAACATTCGACAGTGGTACTTTTGAGAAGTTGGAAGAAGTAGAGAAAGAAAAAAGAAAGAAGAAAGCACTCAAGCTTCAAACGCAAACATTGATATCAAGAGAGCTGAATGGGCAGCTTGTTTTTGCAGAGATGAAAGCCCAGCGCACCCCCCAAAAGCAGAATGCCTACACAAAGCTTTATAGAGTCAAACGACATCTGAAAGTGTGTGGAAAGATTATAGCGTGAGCTTATTTTGAGGATTTGGACGTATATGCTGTAAACATAGAGAAGGGGATTGAGTACTTTAGATATCCTCATGATCTGAAGACTCTTACTAGTTTTGAGCTCAACCGACTGGCACGCTTAGATCTGCTATATGCTAATCCAAGAAAGATGTCAGGTTTGTTTGAGGTTGCATTAAAGAAGGAATACCACACCAGGTGGGTAAACTTTAGACCTCAACAACCGAAGAGGTACATCCAAAAGTCTAAAGTGGACCCCATATCTGGAAGACCTCAAGTTGTGCTGAAGTGGAATCCTCCGCGTATGATGTCAAAGATTCCCTTATGGGAAACGCCTCAGGACTTCACTCCACACTTCAAGTGGTGGTATTACGATTGGAGGACGGGTGAAGCGGTCATAGTTCTGAATAGAGAAGGAAAAATAGAGACTATCAGGGTATTCGACCCAATGTGGCTTACAAATTTGTCAGCTAAAGATGTCTACACATTATACAAGTGGCCACTGTTCTATGACACGTAGGATATTGTGCAAGCTCTCTAGTTTCAACATGTCATAAGACTCTATTTTGCAATTGAAATACATACAGGAGTTACCAAAGAGGAGAAGTATAAGAAATTTGAAGAACATGTAAAGAGTGTTAGACAGTAGAGTAAACTAGGACCAAGGGCGAGTTTGTAGATACATCATGTTCCTAGTTTATGAGCTTTAATGTAAAAGTCTTTCATGTCTTACACATATGTAATGAATTGATTCAATGATATAATTATGTGGTTGATACTTATTGTAGATACATATGTACCTAGTTTATGATCTTAACGTAATATGTCAGTCATGTCCTTAATGTAAATGAAATATATGAGTTGAATGAAACAGAATATGTGATTGATGATCTTAATGTTGAATGTTTCAGTGTATGTTTGAATGTTTATTGTTTATTAACACATATTGAAATAATTATATAGGTTTGTGGTTGTTTTAATAAATCTTAGTAAAGTAATGATTGAGAAATATATTCAAACTTAGTTGTATGATGTTCTCATGCGAATGGCCCATGCTAATGGACCCTACGAATGAACAACTTTATGCTAATGAACCAGTAGCACGACTGAACCAAGAGACTGGATCAGTCGCATGATTGTGACATGAGATTGACTCAGTCGCACGACTGAACACTCAGTCGTGCGAATGGATCAACTGCATGACTCAATCGCATGACCGAACCATGCTAATGGTTCAGTCGCACGAATGAGAAACCCTAACCTATAAATACCACTTAATTCATGGAAAAACATAACACTTAGAATACCTACGTACTAAATCGTACCCTACCCATCCAGAGACTTCTTAGAACTTGTTCCAAGTTCATAGATCACACTAGATCGATTTCCAATCGTTCTTAATGTTTAGATTCAATCTACAATTGATTCTACGTGCATTCTCACTGATTGGATCGCCAATCAAATAGGATTCCGCACTATTTGAGTTGGTATACACGTAAATCAGTTAGTACTTCGTCCCGTACACGGTCCTAACAAGTGGTATCAGAGCTTTGGCTCTTGATTTACGTGTGATTCAATCGTTTTGATATAAAAATTTTGTTTTTCACTCAGAAACGCAATCCTTTTGTGTCAAACAATGTTTTAGACGTCTCCATATCAAGTAGTGAACGTTTTCCGGCATACGGAAATTAGGGTTAGTGAGAAATTCGTGTTTTGCATCCAAAATACCTTAAACCTTCGAATTCTCAAAATCCAGCAGCTTCAGTCGCACGATTGACTCAATCGCACGACTGAATTCATCTGCATCCTTCATACGCACGATTGGACTCATTCGTACGTCCATTCGTACGACTGAACTGTCTAGTCGCATTGTTCATCCGCACCTGTTCGTTCACCCGATTGATCCATCCGTATTGGTTCATTCCCACGTTTGAGCCAGTCGCAATGTTCAATCGCACGAAGTGTTCATTTGCACTACTTCATTCGCATAAATATACCAGTTTTGTTCTAAAGACCAAAGTTAATAGTAATGTATAACCAATATTCGGCTTTCACCGAAGGAAGGGATTCTAGGATTCAAAATTTGTTGCTTCTAGAAAATGAAGTGGGAAATCATAACAAACCCCCTAAGCAAATCATATTAGATGATTTCCCACAGTGGAAGCAAAGATTCGAATTTACTTGAATGGCGTAGATCCCAATCTGTGGAAGTCGATAGAGACACGATATAGCATGCCTGTAGGTGCAGATGGAGTCAAACTTACCTTAGGTGGTATGACTGACGGCCAAAAGGTAAAGTACAATGTAGAGAAGAAAGTATATGCATTGCTAACTCAGGAAATTCCTAAGGACATCTTCCATCAATTTTCTGAGAACAAGCAAGCTAAGAAGCTGTGGTATGCATTGGAAAAGAGGTATGACGGAAATTCATTGTTAAAAGCTCTAAAGGCTAAAGTGTTAAAGAGGGAGTTTGACAACTTCTCGTCAATGGGAAAGGAGAGCTTAGACGACGTCATTGATCGGTTCTACCACTTGATGAGTGAGTTGCACACTCATGAAGTCACCACTTCTATGGAAGACAAAGTTTCAAACTTTGCAGATGGGTTGCCTGAGAAGGGGGTTTCTTTTGTCTCCAACCTCTGACAGAATGATATGCTGGTGAAGTTAGATATCAACAACTTCATTCTGAAACTGAGAGAGGAAGAGTTGAGGATGAAGTACAGGGCACAAAAGTCTACTTATGATCAGAACCCAGCTCTGTACAACTCTACTCCACAAGCCAAAACGTCTGGAGATCCACTACAAACGCATTTTGTTTTGAGTTCAGCTGGTCAATCTCAAGCCACTTCTTCAGGATCTGACACGTCAGGGTCATCTGGTACCCAATACATAGCACTTGAAGCAAATGCTACAAAATTGAAGACCGAGAATCTAGGAAATGTGACAGTAAAGGTAGCAAAGGAACACATGGATCTCTTAGCAGTTGTCGTCCACTCCTATGACGGGCTAGTTGCTGGGAAAATTAGGAACTGCCATCTGGCAGATGAGGACTACGAGCAGGTAGACGAGACAGAGCTGGAAAGAATGGACATAATGTGGGCCTTAGCTAGTGCTGTCCTGAGAGCTAAGAAGTTTGTCAAGAAGACCGGATAGAATTTGATTGCTACTAAGGACACAACTTTCGTTTTTGACAAGACCAAAGTTACCTGCTTCAACTGTGGAGAAAAGGGGCACTTCAAACGTGAATGTGTGAAGCCCAAGAAG
>BJCM01112041.1:0-10664 GCA_018326385.1 Flaveria bidentis | reverse complement strand
TTGCGGGAAGTGAAGTTTTTGGGTCATGTGGTTAACGAGGATGGGATTCATGTAGATCCCGGCAAGATCGAAGCGGTGAAGAAATGCGATACACCCCAGACACCTTCAGAGATACGACAATTCTTAGGATTGGCCGGATACTATCATCGTTTCATCACGAATTTTTCAAAGTTCGCTCAACTGTTAACACTGCTGACTCAAAAAGACAAGAAGTTTGATTGGGGACATGCACAAGAACAAGCGTTCCAAACGTTGAAAGAGAAGTTGTGCAATGCACCGATATTGTCCCTCCCAGACGGAACTGACGATTTTGTGGTATACTGCGATGCTTCACATCAAGGATTGGGATGTGTACTAATGCAAAAGGATAAGGTGATTGCCTACGCTTCGTGACAACTTAAGGTATGGAGGCATTACCTATGTGGAACCAAATACACGAAAAGAACTATACAACTCATGATCTTGAGTTGGGCTCTGTAGTATTTGCACTAAAGATATGGAGGCATTACCTGTATGGAACCAAATGCATCATCTACACGGATCATAAGAGCCTCCAACATATCCTGGATCAGAAGAAGCTTAATATGCGTTAACGACGTTGGGTAGAGCTTCTGAGTGACTACGATTGTGAAATCCGGTATCATACGGGGAAAGCTAACGTGGTGGCTGATGCTTTAAGCCGCAAAGAAAGCGGGAAACCACTACGTGCTCGAGCGTTGGGGTTGACTATTCAAACGAATTTGAAAGCTCAAATCCAAATTGCACAAAGTGAGGCATTGAAAGAAGAAAACCTTGTGGGAGAAGAATTCCGAGGGTTGGATAAACAAATGATTTGTCAGGATGATGGTATACAGTACTTCATAGATCGTATATGGGTACCCAGATGGGGAGGTGTACGTACCTTGGTCATGGATGAAGCACACAAGACACGATATTCTATTCATCCTGGTGCAGACACGATGTACCACGATCTCAAGGATCTGTACTGGTGGCAAGACATGAAGAAAGACATTGCTATGTACATAAACAGATGCTTGACATGCTCGAAAGTTAAAGCTGAACATCAGAAACCATTGGGATTATTACAGCAACCTGAAATTCCCGAGTGGAAATGGGAGAACATAGCTATGGATTTTATTACCAAACTCCCTAGAACGAGCAGCGGGCATGACTCGATATGGGTCGTGGTGGAACGAATGACGAAGTCAGCTCATTTCTTGCCGATCCGAGAAGACTACAAAATGGATAAATTGGTGAGATTGTACACAAAAGAGGTCGTGACAAGACACGGAGTACCGGTGTGGATCATATCCGACCGTGACAGTCGATTTACTTCACCATTTTGGCAGACACTGAAGAAAGCGATGGGCACTCGATTAGATATGAGTACCGCCTATCACCCTCAGATAGATGGCCAAAGTGAATGAACTATACAAAAGTTGGAAGACATGCTGAGGGCGTGTGTAATCGACTTTGGTGGTAGTTGGGACACTCATCTACCGCTGATTGAGTTCTCTTACAACAACAGCTACCATACGAGCATTGGATGTGCTCCATTTGAAGCGTTGTATGGAAGAAAATGCAGATCTCCCGTTTGTTGGGCCGAGATTGGTGAAAGTCAGTTAACAGGCCCAAAGATTATTCAAGAAACAACCGACAAGATTTTCCAAATCAAGGACAGACTAAAAGCTGTTAGGTATCGCCAAAAGAGCTATGCCGACAACCGTCGGAAGCCTATAGAATTTAACATTGGAGATCACGTTTTACTCAAAGTCTCTCCTTGGAAGGGAATCTTTCAATTTGGAAAGTAGGGAAGTTAGCCCCAAGATACGTAGGACCATTCGAGATTACAGAAAGAATCGGTCCAGTGGCTTACCGATTAAGGTTACCACAAGAACTCAGCGGCGTACATGATACTTTCCACATGTTGAACCTCAAGAAGTGTTTGGCTGACGAATCCCTTTACGTACCAATTTAGGACATCAAGATTAACGAAAAGCTTTATTTGGTTGAGGAACCCATTGAGATCATGGATCGAAAGGTCAAGCAATTGAAGCGCAGTAGAATACCAATTGTTCGTGTGAGATGGAATTCAAAACGAGGGCCATAGTTTACATGGGAATGGGAAGACCAGATGAAACTTAAATATCCACATCTGTTCGAGGATGACACTCTTGGACCTAACTCCAGCTGAATTTCGGGACAAAATTCTCTCAACTGGGGGATACTGTGACATCCGTCACCTAAAGGTCCGTCAATTAACGTGGTTTTCGTTAACTTTCCCTTGATCGTTCATTCCTCATCTTTATTAACTGTTCGTGTGGATATCATACTTGTTTTACCATCTTTATGCTTGTGCTATCGTCGAAACATTTTCCATCTTTAAAACTTTTACAAATTTCATCACCATTATCACTAAATACATCATTTTTATATAATATTATTGTCATTAGTAAAACCATTTTTAAGTTACCAATTATCATTAAATACATTTTTATCATCAATATAATTAGCCTATTAACGTTGTTTTCAACCGAATCAAATTTGGGAATTCGGGGATTTAAGTGTAGAGACTAAATGTGCCATTTTCCAAACTTGGGCTAGGTATAAAAACCCTATTTCCAACCCTAGCCTTCATTCTTCATCTTCATATTCTTCATTCTCTTCTTCACTTTCATCTTCTTCCTTGCACCAAAACCGCCCCGTTTGGTCCCGTTTTCTTCGTCTAGACTTTGATTACAACCAAGTCTACTCCATTCTTGAAGGTAGACGACCTAGGTCATCCCTTTTCTTGCTATTTCACTGCTGTCCATTTAGGGTTTCGGGTGTTCGGGTCCAACCCGAACACATGTGGTCGCGTGGGTGCGTGTGATGTCTTTCTGCATGTTCTTCTTGTTTGTGTATGTTTGTAGTGTGTTTCTGGAAGTCCTCGTGGTGTAAAACTCATGCACGGAGCAGCCGGACTCTTCTCTGTACTTCTGCAGTTGCGAATCTGCCATTCTGGCGACCGAGTGAGTCGTTCGACTGAGTCGTGCGACTGAGTCATTCGGGCGACTGAGTTGTGCGACTGGGTATGTCGTGCGACTGAGTCGTGCGATCGAATGAATGCGTGTGATTGAGTCAATGCGGATGAGTTTATGCATGCGATTGAGTCAATACGGATGAGTGTATGCATGTGATTGAGTCTGCGACCGAATGATTGTGTGCGATTGTGCGTGTATCGCACGACTGAAGGCCAATCGTACGAATGAAGGTTCAATCGTACGAATGAAGCTGATTTGTACGAATGAATGTTTATTCGTGCGTATGGAGGTTGAGTCGTGCGATTGGGTGCTGTGTGGTACGACTAAATGCCAGTCGTGCGAATGAAGGTTCAATCGTACGAATTAAGCTGATTCGTACGAATGAGGGTTGATTCGTGCGAATGGAGTGTTGAGTTGTGCGTCTGGTCCTGTTGTGCGACTGAAGTTGTTGTGTGTGTGAATTCCTTCTCGTATGTCGTGTGATGATAAGGTAACATCAACACAATTGTCAATGCTCGACCACAAAGATTAAAGTCAACGCTATCAAGGCTATAAATACTATTCCAAATAAAATAAACCTAACATTTTACAATTATCAACAACCGATTTGTGACTACTAATATTTAACAAATACTTCTCTCATAATAATGGATCTTTTACATAATATCACCGGCAATGGAGACGGTTTCTAGTACTTGGATCTACATAAGATCTAATATGTGTGTCAGCTTGTGTGTGGTACACGCGACCGAACCGATACAACCCGAACCGACTGAACATTACTATTTACTTCATACATATTATTAATGCTTAACAACAACTGTCAATAGGTGTTTGACCGTTCTTTACATACAACACTTGGGAAACTTTGATCATTCATACTTACCCCTTAACAAGTGAGTTTCGTGGCCCCTTTTTATGCTTATACAACTTTTCAACCATTTACAAACTTGGGGGAAAAGTATGGTCACTCACTTTTCATGCTGTACAACTTACATAAAATTTACATACTTGGAATCAACGTGTTACTGTTTTGTGAGTACTTATCTGATACATGCTTGAGTTCGCTGTGTGGTACTTTCTTTACAGCCATTTAATTCCAGTGTGGGAACCAACAGGTATTGGTAGTACTACTGGGTTGTCACCCCCACCCTTGTTGGTTGGTATACTAGTTAGTACCAACCGTAGCTAGGAACGGGCCTTGGGTTAATATATTCCGACAAGATTCTGTGTGTACGTCATTAGGTTTGGTTGTAACGCTCATGTCATGTGATTTTTCTTACTTATAACTGTATTCACGACATTCCACAACAATTATTATACAACATCAACTACTTATTTACAATTTAAACCTGCGAGCTCACCAATAATTTTGTTGACCATTTTGAGCATATATTTTCTGGTTACAATGCTAATTGAAGATCTAGGTGTGCTGCCTTAGTGGAGACCCTAGGATGCATTCTGAGACTAAACATTGTCCTTTGGAACTTTGTTGTAGTTGCTTTAAACAACATCATACTTTTGTAACTTGTTCTCGGGTTATGGGAAATGCATTACAATGTTATCATCTTTGTTTATGTGAATCATTTATTATGTTATGCTTATGGCTATGTTGTCGTGAATATTGACTAAACACGGCACAAGTCTCCTTTGTGTCGGGTGTCGTCATGACACGCTTTGTCATCATTACTTATATTGCATCTCTATTATTTACCATGTGTTATGACGATCCCGTCTCGTTACATCCCCGTGTTTCCGCTCTTAGCGGGGGTGTGACAAACTGGTATCAGAGCCATTGGTTATAGAGAATTAGGCAATTCACTTGACCTAGACTCTAACCTAGGAACCTTCATGTAGATTTGCATGCTAGGACTGTGTGTATTTTATATGTCGTGTATATGTTCCTCTTTGCTTGATTCGTTCATCTATCTGTTTCGTGATCTTTTCACCCTATGAGAGAGCCCTTGTGCTCACTCTTTTTGGGATGCTTCTATTGGATCTTCCGTTCCCTCTGCGTGCCGAGTTGGTTTATCAAACCCGGGTATTAAACCCGAAGAGATCTCCACAGATCATGCTATTGCGCTTGACCTTGGACATTGAGAATTACCCTGAGGAGGTTATGTCTGAAACCTCAAATGAGGAGGAGATAGACAACCTTCGCTAGACTAACGTGATTATATGCATGGGTTTGCAATTATTAAGATGGATTACTGTTGGGACATTATCTATTCATGGTGTGAGAACTACATGGCTTGTATATGATGTGTGGTAACAACAAGTGTGATATTAACTTGGAATGCTGGACTTTGATGAGTAGTATGGTTATTATGCTTTAAAATGGTTAAAGCTTATGTGTTTACTACTTCTATGATTAGAAAATGCCGCCTCGAAGAGTTACCCGCAACAACAGTGGCGGAAGTGAAGCCCCGAGGGGCAGAGGCAGAGGCAGAGGCAGAGCACCAAGAACAAATGATGGCCCTGTCAGCAACAATCAGGGAACAGGAAACGCTGACGTGACAACTCTGATCGCTTAACAGTTGGCCGCAGTGATCCCGACTATTGTGGCCCAAGTGAGCGATGCTCTTCAAAATCACCACCCCCACGGGGTTGGTGGTAATGATAATGAAGATAATGGGAACTCGACTGGGAACGATAGTAACCAGGAGACCGGGAATGATGGTACGGCCGGTAATGAGACTGGGGTTGTTAATGCTAGAAGGGGGTGTTCGTACAAGGAGTTTGTGGCCTGCAAACCGAAAGAATTTGATGGAAAGGGCGGAGCTATAGCCCTGACAAGATGGCTTGAGAAAATGGAGGCAGTAATTGACATCATCGAGTGCCTCGATAGCCAGAAAATCAAGTATGCCACGTGTTCACTACAGGGCAAGGCACTAACTTGGTGGAACACTCAGATACAGGCTAGGGGAAGAAAATCAGCAATGCAGATGTCATGGGACGAGTTTAAGGCCTTAATCACCGAGGAATACTGCCCCCTCAATGAGATGCAAAAACTGGAGCATGAATTCTGGAATCATGCTATGGTGGGGGCTGGGTACGCAGCCTACACTGATCGTTTTCATAAGTTGGCAAGATTGATTCCACATCTGGTCACTCTAGAATCAAAGAGGATCGAGAGGTATATTTGGGGACTTGCGCCTCAAATCCGAGCGATGGGAACAGCAGCTGCTCCTCTTATGATTCAGAGCGCAATTCTGAAGGCTGGCGCTCTAACTGATGAGATGGTGAGAACATGGGTATCGGGAAGGGGAGTAGAGAAAAGAAAAGATGTTGGGGAAACGAACCGGTCGAGTGCCGGGAAATTTGATAAAAGAGCCAAGACAACCAGGAATTTTGTGGTCGTGACACAAGGCAGGAGAGAGTATGTTGGGCCGCACCCCAAATGTGATAGGTGCAATTTCCATCATCCCCCAGCAATGCCGTGCCGGGTGTGCGTGAACTGTAGACGCCCGGGGCATCTAGCGAAAGACTGCAGAACAGCGCCGAACCTGGTGGCACCAATCAACGCGGTTAACCCCGCCGGGAATGCCAGGGGCTGTTATGAGTCTGGAAGCCCTGATCACTATAAAAACATGTGCCCCATACTGAATCGGGCGCCGGGTCAACAAGGGAACAACCAGCAACCGGTGATGGCCATAGCTGGAAATCAAGGCCTGGGAAATCAAGGGAATACAGCTCGGGGACGTGTATTCGTCATTGGAGCCAACGATGCCCGTCAGGACCCGAACGTTGTCATGGGTACGCACTTACTCAATAATCACTTCGCATTTATATTGTTTGATACTGGAGCAGACAAAAGTTTTATATCTTCCGAGTTTGTGCAATTGCTTGATTTGAGTCCTAGTATGCTAGAAACTAGCTACTCTGTAGAAATGGCCAATGGTAGGGTTGTTCAGGCTGATGAAATTATTATAAAGTGCTCATTGATATCGGAGGACCATGCCTTCGATATAGACTTGATACCCTTTGAGTTAGGAAGTTTCGACGTGATTGTGGGAATGGATTGGTTGTCGAAACACGAAGTTGAGATTGTCTGTTGGGATAAAGTAGTACGAATCCCCATGCCAAACGGGGAGGTACTCAAAATTCAAGGAGAACGACCAGGAAGAAACCTAATGCTTATCTCCTGCATGAAAGCACGCCGAAGTTTACGAAAACAGTGCTACGCTTTTCTGGCTCATGTGGTAGAAAAGAAGGAAGAAGCGAGGAAACTGGTAGATATTCCAGTAGTACAGGACTACCCAGATGTATTTCCTGATGACTTGCCTGGTTTGTCTCCTCCACGATAGGTGGAATTTCGTATAGAGTTGGTTCCTGGAGCTACACCGGTAGCAAAGACACCATACCGGTTAGCACCATCTGAAATGCAGGAATTATCTAGTCAGTTACAGGAACTACTGGAGAAGGGTTTTATTCGGCCGAGTCACTCACCATGGGAGCACCGGTGTTATTTGTCAAAAAGAAGGATGGGTCATTCCGAATGTGTATCGATTACCGCGAGTTGAACAAGTTAACTGTGAAGAACCGGTATCCTCTCCCTAGGATCGACGATTTGTTTGACCAGCTGCAAGGAGCTTCGTATTTCTCCAAGATCGACCTTCGTTTTGGATATCATCAACTAAGGGTTTTCGAGGAGGACATACCGAAAACAACGTTTAGCACTCGTTATGGGCACTATGAGTTCTTGGTCATGCCATTTGGGTTGACTAACGCACCAGCTGTGTTTATGGACCTAATGAATCGGATGTGTAAACCTTATATGGATAAGTTTGTGATCGTGTTCATAGACGATATACTTATCTACTCCCGATCGAAAGATGATCATGAAGAACACCTTCGGGCAATACTGGACTGTTACGGGAAGAGAAACTTTTCGCCAAGTTCTCGAAGTGTGAATTCTGGTTGCGGGAAGTGAAGTTTTTGGGTCATGTGGTTAACAAGGATGGGATACATTTAGAACCCGGCAAGATCAAAGCGGTAAAGAAATGGGAACACCTCAGACGCCTTCAGAGATACAACAATTCTTAGGATTGGCCGGATACTATCGCCGTTTCATCGTGAATTTTTCAAAGATTGCCTAACCGTTAACACTGCTGACTCAGAAAGACAAGAAGTTTGATTGGGGACATGCACAAGAACAAGCGTTCCAAACGTTGAAAGAGAAGTTGTGCAATGCACTGATATTGTCCCTCCCAAACGGAACCGATGATTTTGCGGTATACTGCGATGCTTCACATCAAGGATTGGGATGTGTACTAATGCAGAAGGATAAGGTGATTGCCTACGCTTCGTGACAACTTAAGGTGCACGAAAAGAACTATTCAACCCATGATTTGGAGTTGGGCCCTGTAGTATTTGCACTTAAGATATGGAGGCATTAGCTGTATGGAACCAAATGCATCATCTACACTGATCATAAGAGCCTGCAACATATCCTGGATCAGAAAAAGCTTAATATGCGTCAACGACGTTGGGTAGAGCTTCTTAGTGACTACGATTGTGAAATCCGGTATCATCCGGGGAAAGCCAACGTGGTGGCTGATGCTTTAAGCCGAAAAGAACACGCGAAACCACTACGTGCTCGAGCGTTGGGATTGACTATCCAAACGAATTTAAAAGGTCAGATCCAAATTGCACAAAGTGAGGCGTTGAAATAAGAAAACCTTGCGGAGAAGAATTCCAAGGGTTGGATAAACAAATGATTTACAAGGATGATGGTGTACAGTACTTCATAGATCGTATATGGGTACCTAGATGGGGAGGTGTACATACCTTGGTCATGGATGAAGCACACAAGATGCGATATTCTATTCATCCTGGTGCAGACAAGATGTACCACGATCTTAAGGATCTGTACTGGTGGCCAGGCATGAAGAAAGACATTGCTATGTACGTAAGCAGATGCTTGACATGCTCAAAAGTTAAAGCTGAACATCAGAAACCATCAGTTTTATTACAGCAACCTGAAATTCCCGAGTGGAAATGGGAAAACATAGCTATGGATTTTATTACCAAACTCCCTAGAACGAGCAGCGGGAATGACTCGATATGGGTCGTGGTGGATCGGATGACGAAGTCAGCTCATTTCTTGCCGATCCGAGAAGACTACAAAATGGATAAATTGGCGAGATTGTACACAAAAGAGATCGTGACAAGACATGGAGTACCGGTGTCGATCATTAAATACATTTTTAACATTAATATAACAAACACTTTTAAAGTCGTTTTTAACCGAAACAAACTTTGGGAACTCGGGGGCTAAGCGCAGGGACTAAATTGACATTTTGCAAACATAGGCTGGGTATATATACCCCATTCCCAGCCATTCTTCATTCTTCATCTTCTTCTTCTTCATTCTTCTTCTTCACTTTACATCTTCTTCTTTGCACCAAAACCGCCCCGTTCCGTCTCGTTTTCGTCATCTAGACTTCATCTACAACCTAGTCTACTCCATCCTTGCAGGTAGACGACTTTGGTTGTCTCTTTCTTGCTCGTTTTACTGCTGTCCACTTCTAGGGTTTCGGGTTTTCGGGTCCAACCCGAACACATGTGGTCGCGTGGGTGCGTGTGATGTCTTTCTACGTGTGCTTCTTGTTTGTGTGTGTTTCTGGAAGTCTTCGTTGTGTAAAACCCATGCACGGAGCAGCCGGAGGCTGCTCTGCACTTCTGCAGTCGCGATTCTGCTGTTTGGGCGACTGGGTCGATCATGCGACTGAGCCGTGCAACTGGGTGAGTCGTGCGACTGAGACGTGTGACTGTTGTGTGTGTGTGCGATTGAGTCATGCGGATGAGTGATGTGTGCGATTGAGTCATGCGAATGAGTGATGCATGCGATTGAGTCAATGCGGATAATTGATGTGTGCGATTGTGCGTGTATCGCACGACTGAATGCCAGTCGCACGAATGGAGGTTCAGTCGTACGAATGAAAGCTGATTCGTACGAATGAAGGTTGATTCGTGCTTATGGAGGTTGAGTCGTGCGATTGGGTGCTGTGTGGTACGACTGAATGCCAGTCGTATGAATGAAGCTTCAATCGTATGAATGAAGCTGATTCGTACGAATGAAGGTTGATTCGTGCGAATGGAGTGTTGAGTCGAGCGTCTGGTCCTATTGTGTGATTGATGATGCTGTGTGTGTGAATTTCCTTCTGGGATGTCGTGTGATGATAAGGTAACATCAACACAAATGTCATGGCTCGACCACAAAGATTAAAGTCAACGCTATCAAGGTCACAAATACTATTCCAAATCAAATCAACCTAACATTTTACAATTATCAACAACCCATTTATGATTACTAATATTTAACAAATACTTCTCTTATAATAATTGATCTTTTACACAATATCACCAGCAATGGCAACGGTATCTAGTACTTGGATCTACATAAGATCTAATACGTGTGCCAGCTTGTGTGTGTTACGCGCGACCGAATCGATACAACCCGAATCGACTGAACATTACTATATACTTTTTAACATATCATTAATGCTTAACAATAACTGTCAATAGGTGTTTGACTATTCTTTGCATGCTACATTTGGGGAACTTTGAATCATTCATACTTACCACTTAACAAGTGAGTTTCGTGGCCCCTTTTATGCTTATACAACTTTTCAATCA
>BJCM01112005.1:0-10724 GCA_018326385.1 Flaveria bidentis | reverse complement strand
CGTCTGAGTTCGTCCAGTACGTCTCATCCAAGTTCATAGAACGTTTCAGATCATTCCTAATCTATTCTTAACGTATTCTAATCGTTAGGTTTGATCGAATTAACATTTTCTTTGATTGGATCGCCAATCAAATAGGATTCCGCACTATTTGATCTGGTTTCACGTTGAATCAGTTAGTACTTAGTACGTAGCAGGTCCTAACATATTTCATTATCTGAAGGGTACTCCAACACTCGGGTTGTGGTATCCTCATGACGATGACTTTGAGCTTACAGCGTATAGCGATTCGGATTATGGCGGCTGCAAAATGAATTATAAATTAACATCAGCAGGGTGTTAATTCTTTGGTAGACGGTTAGCCACCTGGCAGTGTAAGAAGCAGACCTTCGTTGCTCTGTCAAGTTGTGAAGCTGAATACGTTGCTGCTGCAAGTTGCTGTTCACAAATCATCTGGATTCGACAGCAAATGCGTGACTATGGTTTGAAATTCTCTAACACTCCTATATTTGTTGATAATTCTGTTGCTATCGCCGTAACTAAAAATCCGGTCCAACTTCCTAAAACAAAACACACCGGGATTAAATATCACTTTATACGTGATTGTTTTTAAAAAAAAATTAATCGATGTAGTTAAAATTAATACGAACTTTCAACGCGCCGACCTCTATACAAAAGCTTTTGATAAACCGAGATTTTTATATCTGTTAGAGGTCAACGGCATGAAAAAGAAATGTGAAGTGATTCCGGAAGACGAAAGTCCATAGTTCGACGAGCAGAGTTATTTTTTATTTATTTATTATTTTATTATTTTGTATTTCATTTATTTTATTTTTATTTCTTCGCCTATAAAAACCAAAAACTCAAAAAATGTTTTTGGTTTTAGAATTTTAGGGGGAGAATAGGTTAGATTAGTTTTAAATTAGTCGTTTTACTTAAATACTTAAAAAACGAGGGAGGAAGACAACTTAGCTAAAAGGAAAGAAATCATATCTGTGATACTGATTCAACGAATTTGGAAAATAATAGTACACAGGGAACATATTATTTGGGACTTCAAAAGTTCAACTATTTAAGATGCAAAAGTCAAACTTTAAGTCTGAAAAGTCTAAGCAAAATAAAAGGAAAAATGATAGCAAAACTAGTAGACTACCAAGGTAAAATAGAGAAAGTAGACGTAGAGGCTATTAGTTCATTATATGATGTGCCAATAGATTCCACACATTTGACAAGTAGACTTCATTAGTGGTTCCAATTACAAACTAAGTTCTTCAACCTGTTGTGGGTTCCCATCTTATCCCTGGTTAACGCAATCAACATTGTTCCAATAAGGGGCGAAAAGCAAAATAAACGCCACATATGTGTGCGGACGACCATAAAATATGAGCAAATCACATGAAAAATGCATAAAGCAATCTAGCTAATAACTTATGTTGTTGGTGCGATATGTGCAAAAAGAAAAATAATTGCTCAAACAAGAAGATAGGTTGTGTGCCTCTCTGCTGTGCGGTGGCACTGACCTGAGGATAAGCATAACCTAAATATTCTAGAATTCATTGTTGTTTGTGCCTCTTTGCTGTGCGATGGCACTGACCTGAGGCTTAGCATCTCTTTGAAATCTCTTAGAATAGTCTCTTTTGAAATATACCCGTAGACCGCTCAAAAATCTCCTGAGGAACGTTGATTACCATATAAGCGTGGGAACCACAAAAGCTTGTTGAAATAATTAAATCTTAACTCATCACTAGTGTGTGTCAAAAGCTTGTGTATGGATTTTAGAGGATGAGTATACTGACAATCATCGTGAGCTGCAGTTCTTGAAAGTCAAAATTATTGTGTGCATCTTGTAGCTCTAGTATGATTTCCTAAAATTGCTATTGACTATCAATGAAAACAAGGATCAAGCATCAAAATCGTTTATTAAAATGTTCCAAGTGATTTTGATATACCTGTATGATTCCAAAATAAATCGTACCAGAAATGATGAACTAGAATTGAAGCTGTGCTGTCCAGAAAGTAAAATCAATTAAAATTACTCTAATAGGTTTAAAATCCATCTCCAATCAAAAATACAAAAATATGTCCTGATTTAGTTTGTTAAATTCTCTAGTTGCTTTATTTTTTTCATTTTAGTCATTTAGTAGATAAAAGTCGGACTAGGCATCAAGACTTCACTTGTGAATCACTCACTCAAAAGGGTCACGTCTGAGGTGACCAAAACATTCAAAAAATAATAATACTAAAATGAGTCACGTCTAAGGTGACAAATTCGTTTTAAGTAAAAGGATCACGTCTGAGGTGATCAACAGGATTTTCAATTTAAAAAGGTCATGTCTGAGATGATCATTGCTGATAACATTTTATCTATTGTTAAAAGGATAAGTGGTTGAAAGTGCATAAGGTAAACTTCTTAAGTCAGATCAGTCGCACGACTGGACCATAAGTATGGACCAGTCACACGAATGGGGCATGAGTATGAACCATTCATACGATTGTATCACCAGAATGAACCAATCGCACGAATGGAGGTGACCGAATGAGTCAGTCGCACGACTGAAACCTAGTCGCACGACTGAATGTGACCGACTGAGCCAATCGCAGGACTGAGCTCCAGTCGCACGAATGAAGCTTGCAAATGGATATAGTCACCTGATTGAAGATAAAATCAGTATAAATAGGGCTAAAGTTGGTCGCATATCTTCATCACCCTTGAATCGCCCTAAAAATGGCTGAATGTAACTACACTCTGCCAAAATTTGATTAAGTCGATTTCTGACCACTATAGTGCTACTGACATGATTTCACATCATCTGCAGGTAATGAACAACTGAAATCGCACAAAATGCATGGTGAAAACAAACCCTAGCAGGCCCAAATTGATTAAAATCAAGAAATAAGAAATAGCCAACAAATAGACCACATAAACGTGCAAATTGGTTAAAATGAAAGACATATTGTGACAATTAGGGTTACTGCGAGTCTAAAGAGTCTAAACACAACGGTTAACTTCAAGTTTTGACCTAGATCGGGGATAAAGTGTTGAACAGAGAGCTATGCGATTGGTCACTCCGAATGAACTTCAATCGCACGATTGAACTGAGCGAGGGACTCAATCGGTCGAATGAATTGGGCGAATGACTCAATCGGCCGAATGAACTAGGCGAATGAGCACAATCGCCCAATTGAACTCAGCCGCATGCTTAGTCGCTCAATTGAAGTCAATCGCATACTCAATCAACCGACTGAACTCAGTCGTATGGTTCAATCACACGATTGAACCAGACTGATTTCAAAACAGTTTAGATTTCAAGTGTTTCTGTTATGGGTTAATCTAATGTTTATGTGTCTTATGTTACAGAAACATGGCAGAAAGGTGGACTATGAACACCAAGCACAACATCTGTGCCCACCTTGATCCTACTTCCCGGAACTCTGCTGAGTTCTCAGGTAATATATCTTTTCTGCGCTGATCACGGATCTTCAAGGCTATCTCGACTCCGAGCGCACCTTACAGGTCCATCCAGCAGTCTTTCTGGGAGAGTGCCAGGGTAGATAAATCAGTTGAGCCCCATTGTATACGGAGCTTTATCTTGGGTCAAGAGATAGTGATCACTAAGGAGGACTTGAGACGGGTCTTAGGCTTGGGTAAGGACGAAAGCCACCCAATAAAGCTACATCCCCTGACTGTCCGGGGATGCTTTATGAGGATCAAGTACGCCGGCGACTTAAATGCCGGGGTGCTGAACAAGAGTAGCATGTGCCCTCAATTTAAGTATTTGGAACATGTGATACTAAAGTGCATAGCCTCTAGGTGTGGAGGATTTGACGACCTCTCCAACCAAATCCAGAATGCATACGTTGCACTGGTACTAAACCATCCGTTTAGTTTCTCCCGCATGATCTTCTCTTATCTGATCGAGAACTTAGAGGCCAAAGGCAAGGAAGGCTTCTGAATGTACCCTCGATTCCTACAAATGATTATTGATGAGAAGCTTCCTTCGCTGCCTAAGGAGAGTCATGATGCAGTTACTCTTGAGGTAATAATGACACCACCCTCAGGAGGATGAAGGTCTACCGGGGCAAGCAGGTGAAGCCCCCGGTGAGGAGGTTATTCGGCCATCTGGCCAATGCAGAGTATGTGGCGCCAGTTAGGAGGAAGTGGCGTGACGACGAGAGTGATTCTGATGTTGAGCAGATTGCTCGACCCTTCGATGATTCTGACGGTGATGACCACGGTGATGATCAAGGAGGTGATGGTCAGGGTGGACCCAAGTCTGCCCCCATTTATCCTGATTTCTAGATAGAGGAGGAGGAGGTATCTGATGAGGAGCCTCTAGTGCGGACGGTGGGGAGCCTGGTCGTAGCCACTGAAAGAGGGCTCAGGGCGGTTGGGGGATGCCAGGGTGAGTCCGGGGATGGTGTTACTACTGATGCTGATCCATCTTATACCTCGGACCAACCCAGTAGCTAAGGGGAAGCCTCTGTGTCTAAAGGCTCCAGGAAGAAGAGGATGGCTCACCCCTATGGCAAAAAGGGTAAGAGGCCAAGATTTACATTGACCACATCCACTACCACTGCCACAGCTACCAATCCTGCCACAACCACCACCACTACTGCCACAGCCACCACTACTACCACCACCACCACATCTCCTACATCCACCACAACTACTACCACCACCACATCTCCCACATCCACTACAACTACCACCACCACTACTACACCACCTATCACTACCACACTCCCAACCACCACTACTACAACCAACCCTTCACCATACACTCATATCCCACCACCCATATTCACCACAACCACCACCACTACCACCAGCCACCAAGCAGGACCATCAACCCACACCACCTTCACCACAAGACCCACTCTACCCTTCATTGGGGTAAAGGAACAGCTAGCAGCATTAAACAGGATGGTGCTAAAGCTGCTAGCTACTAATGAAGAAAGAGCTTCTCAGCTAAGTCAGCTTGTGGAGCTAAATGCTGCCCAAGCATAGCAGATTGCACCAGCTAGCACAACAGATTTCCCAACTCCAGGAGCGCAATCACCAATTAGTAAAGAGGATTGAGGAGTTGGAGGCCTCAAACAAGACTATCATGCTCAAACTAAAGGGATCTAAAGATGAGCCACTAAAGATTAGAGAGGGTGATGATGATGAAGATGATTATGATGGTGATGATGATGAGACCGATGATGAAGAGGACAGTGATAATGAATGAACAAATGGAAAGAAGGGCAGAGACGATGATGAACCATGCAGCTGCATATGCTCAGGGTCAAGAAAAGAGAACCCAAGACCAAGGAGTATCATCCTCTGCCCCTCCTGCTGAGAAGCTTGCACTTCAAGAAAAAAGTAATGATTAGAAGTTTATGTATTTGAAAACTTTTGTACTTGAATCTTGTAATTAAATTCTGTAATTAATGTTTATATATCTTTATCAAATGTTTGATTTTCTTGATTAATTACTAATTGTTGATGTGTTACATATTTAAATCAAGCAGATCAAACATCTCAGCAAGATGAATATGATGTTGCTCCCCTATAGCAAATCAAGTATCAATTCACAATGATTCTTGATTTGCATGAGATTGTTAGAAGGTCGGTGAGCTACACTCCCGAAGAAGGAGAAATCATTCACGACCTGACTGATGAGCAACTTGCTGAGGTGTTCAGGCTAAATCCAGACGAGATTGTCAAAGATGCGCCTACTTTTGATGTTGCCAGTGACGACGAGCTCAACGATGTAATTGAAATAGAGATTGAGGATGTCACAGCAAACTACTATCCAGAGTACACTGACAGAGAAGGCAATGTGATCCCCAACTTGGGTGACACTCTCGATTGTGCTACGTTTGACAAACTGGATGAGTTGGAAAAGGAGACTGAAAAGAATGAAAACCAAGCCCAAGCCTCAGAAGCTGATGTTGATATCAAGAAGGTTGAATGGGCGGCTTGTTTTGCTAAGATACGAGCCCAACGCACTGCACAAAATCCAAATGCCTACACCAAGCTATACAAGGTCAAGAAACATCTAAAGGTGTCAGGGAAGATCATAGCATGGGCGTATTTTGAGGATCTTAACGTGTATACAGTTAAGAGGGAGAAGGGTATAGAGTACTTCAGATTCCCACACAATCTGAAGACTCTCCCTGGTTTTGAGCTCAACCAGTTGGCGTGTCTAAACTTGTTATATGTTGATCCGAGGAAGATGTCAGGCTGGTTTGAGGTTGCACTAAGGAAAGAATACCACACCAGGTGGGTAAACTTCAGACCTCAACAACCGAAGAGGTATATCTGAAGATCTAAAGTGGACCCGATATCTGGAAAACCAAAGGTGGTGCTGAAGTGGAGTCCTCCGCGCACTATGTCTAAGAATCCCTTACGGGAAATGCCACAGGACTTCACTCCCCACTTTAAATGGTGGTATTATGATTAGAGAACAGGTGAAGCGGTCATAGTTTTACAGATTGAGATCAAGATGGAAACTATCCGGGTGTTCGACCCTATGTGGCTGACCAACTTGTCTTCAGACGATGTCTATACATTATACAAGTGGCCACTATTCTATGACTCGCAAGACATTGTACAAGCCCTCCAGTTCTATAATGTCATACGACTCTGTTTCGCATTCGAGATACATGTCGGAGTTACTAGAGAGGAAAAGTACAAGAAGTTTGAGGAGCTAATGAAGAATGTTAGACACTAATGTAAACTAGGTCCAAGGGGGAGTTTGTTGATACATATATACCTAGTTTAGGAGCTTAATGTAAAATGTCTTTCATGTCTTACATATGTGTAATAAATGAGTTGAATGGAATGCAATATGTGATTGATGCTATTAATGTTTAATATTTTATTGTTTACTGTGTAATAACGCATATTGAACTAACTATATAGGTTTGTGGTTGTTTACATAGTTCTTAGTCAAGAATGGTTGAGAAATGTGTTTAACCTTAATCGTATGAAGTCATCATGCGAATGGACCATGCTAATAGACCATACGCATTAACACTTCATGCTAATGGACCAGTCACACGACTGAACTAGGAGACTGGATCAGTCGCACGATTGAGACATAATATTGGCTCAGTCGCACGACTGAACCTTCAGTCGTGTGTATGGACCAATCGTATGATTCAATCGCACGACTGAACCATGCTAATGGTTCAGTCATACGATTGATAAACCCTAACCTATAAATACCACCTAATTCGTGAAAAAATGTAACACTTCAAGAATTTCGACTCACATACGTACCCTAGCCATCCAGAGACACTAGAGAACATGTTTCAACTTCATAGTTCGCAGTTGATCATGTTCTAATCGTTCATAACGTTTCATTAATCTCTAGATTGATTGAAACTACGTTCTCACTGATTGGATCACCAATTAAATAGGATTCCGCACTATTTGATTAGGTATACACGCATTATCAGTTAGTACTCCGTACGTACACGGTCCTAACACATATGTCATGCTGAAGCATCATTACATACTTTTCTTTGTTTGTTCAAGTTGATTAATCTAAGTTAATCATGCCCAGAGACTCAATTAGAAAATTAAATCTAACTGAATCAAAGGCTTTAGTGAATAAATCAGCAAGCTGATTTGTTGTATCCACTTTGACTAACTTAATCAAACCTTTTTCTGAGCAATCTCTCAGAAAATGATATCTTAACTCAATGTGTTTTGTTTTAATATGTTGCACATGATTAGCAGTTATAAACATAGCAGCAGAATTGTCTATGTAAATTGAAGTTTGAAGGAAGTTGTAACCATAGTCAAGTAATTGGTTCTGCAACCAAAGAACTTGAGAGCAATTAGCTGAAGCAGCTATGTACTCAGCCTCAGCTGTGGATACAGAGACATTGGTTTGTTTCTTGCACTACCATGATACTAGTCTTGGTTTGATAAATTGACATCCACTAGTTGTGGATTTTCTTTTACTGTTACATCCACCATAATCACTGTCTGAGTATGAGTAGAGTGTAAAGTCACCATCCTTTTGTTACCACAAACCAAGTCCTGGTTTTCCTTTAAGATATCTGAAGATTCTTTTCACAGCATTCAATTGAGAGTCTTTTGGATCAATTTGGTACCTAGCACAAACACACATAGAAAACATAATATCAGGTCTACTGGCAGTTAAATACATAAGAGATCCTATCATTGATCTATATAATCTTTGATCTATATAATCTTTGATTTATAGATTTTCCTGTAGGATCAGGTACAATCATTTCAATTGTTGAGGCTGGAGTTTTGCATGAAGATGTTTCAGCAAGATTATACTTCTTCAGATTTTGATGTATGTATTTTTTTTGATTGATGAAAATCCTACCTGTCTTTTGATGAACTTGAAGACCAAGAAAGAATGTTAATTCTCCCATTGAGCTCATCTGAAATTCTCATTTCATCAATTCTTCAAAATTCACACACAATCTATTATTAGTTGATCCAAATATAATGTCATCAACATATATTTGAACAACCAAGAGATAATAATGTTCTTGTTTAAGGAAGAGAGTCTGATCAGTGGTTCCTCTTTTGTATCCATGCTTGAGCAAGAAAGATGATAGTGTTTCATACCACTTTCTTGGTGCTTGATGAAGACTATATAAGGCTTTATTTAGCTTGTATACCCTATGTGGATAATAAGGATCTTCAAAACCAGGGGGTTGTGACACATAGACTTCTTCATCAATTTTCCCATATAGGAATGCACACTTGACATCCATCTGATACATAGTGAATTTTTTATATGATGCATAAGCTAGGAATACTCTTATGGCTTCAATTCTTGCAACTGATGCAAAAACTTCATCATAGTCTATTCCATCTTCTTGTGTGTAACCTTGAGCAATCAGTCTTGCTTTTATTTCTTACAATGATCCCTCTGTCATCCAGTTTTTTTTGTAGAGCCATCTTGTTCCAATAGGATGTTGGCCTTCAAGTAAATCAACTAGAGACCACACTTTTTGTTTTCTAAATTGTTGAAGCTCTTCTTGCATAGCTTCAATCTAGCTATTGTCCTTTAAAGCATCAATGATTTTTGGAGGAACCACTTGTGAAAGAAAACAACCGAAAAGGCAAATGTTTGCTGTGCCACTTTGGCTTCTTGTAGTTCTCTTTGTAAGATCTCCAATGATGTTGTTGACCGGATGAATTTTATTAATTCTTGTTGATGGAGTTGATTCAACTGGAATGGATGATTCCAGGTTAGTCATATCCATTGTTGCAGTCTGATCCAAACCAGGTTGAGAGTTTAGGAAGTAGTCAAAAAGTTCAACATGTGGTGTTGAATTATCTTTAGTAGCCTGATTATCAGCAGCATCATGAGAGTCTTCAACAGGAGCTGTAGGGGCTTCTCCACAATCAGTTTCCTCTTCCGTAGTAGTTACAAGAACTTCTCCAGAATCATTTTGTTCTTCCGTAGGAGTTACAGAAACTTCTCCGGATGATAAGTGAGGACTTGAAACATTTCCAATGTTTGTTGTATTCACTTAAGAGCCTAGATCTGATGCAAGGACACCATTTACCTATCTAGATGCCCATTGTTCCTCTTCATATGCAGTATCAGCTTTTGTTGATTAAGTGTTTCTTCCTGAGGATGTTTGTATCCTTGGAGGATCAACAAATAATGTTACTTCGTTCATATGAGGTGGAACAAAAGGATAGCATACTTCAACAGATCCTGCAGTGTTCAAATAATCATAGTTAAAAGATTCAGTAAGAGCATCTATATCAAACAACCATGATGAACCTTTAACTGGTTTAGTAAATACAGATTCATCAAAGGATACATTAGGAGTTTCGTCCATAGGATTTAGATGTTAAAGAATATCCAACAAAGAAACCATCATATGCTTTTTCTGAAAATTTTCCCAATGATTCTTTTATGTTCAAAACAGATACATGACATCCAAAAATTCTAAGATATCCTATATATGGTTTTCTTTTAAATAAAAGCTCATAAGGAGTTTTGTTATGTTCTTTGACAATTAATGTTCTGTTTTGAATATTGCATGTAGTATTCATTGCCTCAACCCAAAAGGTGATGGGCAATTATGATTCAACTAGCATTGTTCTGGCTGCTTCAATGAGAGTTCTGTTTCTTCTTTCAGCCACTCCATTTTGTTGTGGAGTTCTTGGAGCACTGAATTGCCTTGCAATACCTTTGTTCCTGCAAAATGAGTCCAGTTCAAAATTAACAAATTCAGTACCATTGTCACTCCTAAAAATTTTGACCTTAGTATCAAGTTGATTCTCAATCTTGATAACAAAATCCATTAATGTTTCTGATGTTTCACTCTTTTTTAAGAAAAAGACCCATGTGAATCTTGTGAAATCATCAACTATCACCAAACAATATTGCCTTTTTCTAATGCTCATCACATTGGTAGGACCAAACAAATCCATGTGAAGCAATTTGAGTGGTGTAGTATTAGTGTTGATTGTTTTTTATTATGAGACACTCTATGTTGTTTTCCTTTGTAACAAGAAGAACAATGAGTTGAGCAGTAAACTCTTTCTTTGGTAGTCCAATGACTAAGTCATTTTTCACCAATTTGTTCATGTTCTTCATGTTAGAGTGAACAAGCCTTCTGTGCCACAATTGAGATACATCTTCTGATAACTTAGATAGAAGGCATGTTTCATGTTTTGTGAGTGAGGTGTTGTTCATGTCCAAAACATAAGTGTTTCCTTTTCTTGA
>BJCM01111995.1:0-13646 GCA_018326385.1 Flaveria bidentis | reverse complement strand
AAATCTCGGCTGGAAGCTTGTTCCAGCAGCTTGTTCTTTGCGATTTTGGTGTAATATTCCTAGCAACAAGGTGTCTTGCTCTATACTTGTGGGTATGCTAGCTTGAGGATACCTTCTCTTGGTGTTTTGGCTGTTCAAGAACATCATAATCTTCACCTAAATCCCGTTTTCTGCAGCCCCCTTTTGAAGGTAGTTCATAGTCGTTTTTCAGCAGCTTTGAAAGGTAGTTTCATTGTTCACTTTTGGTTATTATATCTTGTTGATAGCTTGTTCAAACACATATGAATGATCCTATGCTCTTGGGTTTGTTAAAACAAAGTAAAGAACCTAAATTTTTTAGATTATGAAACATAAATTTATGGCTTTTATCCGCTGCGTTTTCATGTTTAAAATGGTTAAACAACTTTGATTATGGTCCATCAAACCCATCACGTATAACAATAATTATATACTTACATATAATTCTTGCATCAATTTCAAATAAGTAAGATTCAAGTACTGTTTGCCCTAGCCGGTCATGAATCCCTAGAAAAAGAGGACTATTGAATTCATCCTCCCTTCAGTCCAATTTGTATATATGGATTGAGTCATGGTGTTATGAGTACATGTGTTATGGGTTAATGTGTTTGAATTATAGGAAGGCAATAGGATTAAATATCGTGAATAACAGAGACAACCCTAGATCAACGAGAACCGAATAATAAGAAAGTTGAAGCTTATTCATGATTAGAAGTAATTATTGATAGGTGTTTAAGTCTCCTATTAGACCGTGCTCAATAAGACTATTGGATTAGAATCACACGTCATGTGAGTTTCTTGGCCCCCAGTTTTATGCAATTTTCCTTAGGGAAAAGATGCTCAAAATGTTTTATTGATTTATTTTGTGAAATATAATTTTAATACTTTTCAGACATGATATGTGTTAGTGTTACATATGTGATTTAATATGAAATTCTATTGGATTGTATCACAACTATTAGCTCTGATTTTTTAAGCCAAGGGATAGGTATTACTAGTACTATTTAGTTTACATCCTATTCTTGTAGTTGGTATACTTGTTGCTAAGACCAACTTCTATTTGCTATGACCTTAGCTAAATATAATCCAATATACCCATGTTATACTTGTCACTAGGTTCAGTTACGTGGTTATGCTATACATTAGCTGCTTTTGCATATACTTTACACACTCGTATGTCCTATGTATACTACACAACATTTCTTATATTATTCGAAGCCTGCGAACTCACAAACCTTGTGTTGGAACTTTAGACATTCTTTTCATGTAATAACAATGCATGAAGCTAAGATTTCAAGAACTTTAACGACACCAATAAGAAAGTTTATCGTTTACTACCAAATGCATTGCCTTATGTCTAGACATAACTTGATACTTATCTGTTTGAGTTACTTAAAATACTTGATGGGTGTGTTAGCCATAGACTTGTCCCAGGTTATCGGATTTTAGACTTTATTCTTATTTATGACTATGTTTGTCATGGAAATGACTAACCGTAACACATTGTTTAATTTCATTTATTTCAGGCGACGTTATGACACGCTATCTTATGTTGTCATTACACAAGTCTTCACTTGTGTTAGACAATATCATTATACATTGTTTGATTTCATTTCGTGATTCTCTTTTATATATCAATGTCATACGACGATCTCGTCTAACGCATCCTTGTGTTCCGTTATCACCGGGGGTGTGACAAATTAGTATCAAAGACATGGTTATAGGGAATTATGTGGATCATTCAACATAAACTATAACCTAATAACCTACATGTAGTATGCATAACAGGATTACGTCTACATTGAGATACATGTATATGTTCTATCTACCAAATAGATTGTTATGCGTGTTATTTGACTATTATTTGTTTTAGGAAAAGTACTCGTATTTTTTCCTCCTATGTTATGTATTCTCTTGCACTCCATCTTCCTCATTCAATCATCATGATTTTATCTGACATCAAGCATGAAGAGATGCCACCTAGTTCATCAACGCCAATGATTCGAGCTATTTCTATACTTGGACATAGGCTAGTGACGAGTTCTAGGAAAGGATATTTTCAAACGATATGCAGTAGGATCACCTAGGAGAGCGCTCACTAGCACGGGTACCTTTCCACACCATGGAGATGAGGCCTCACCAAGAGGACCTGTTAGAGTTAAGGTGTATTCATGTTATGAGATATATGTAGAGAGCGAGCATTTGTTGCGGTAGAGGTATCTCAAAGATTCCACCTGACTCTCCTAGATTGGTTAGTAGTTGCGAGGGCCATGTTGGACCTAATCAAAAGACAATTATGCACCCACTGAGGATTCATTATGGTGGTTGCAACTTGCATACCCGTCATTCGAAGAAGGGCAAGATGTAGTCTTCACGTCATGAGGACCTATACGAGATGAGTATTGTGCTGGGAAGATCTTCTTGAATTGTTTATGCATTTCATATTGAAATTTTTTAGTACAACGAGCTTATTATGATTGGATTTAGTATTTAAACATGTTGGGTTTTGGTTTTGGTATTTTTATGTTTGATTTGTAACCACACATTATTAGGAATTATGTGTGTTATGAAAATTGTTGGAGATTATTGTTAATTATATGCATGAGTGGTTAGGTAAATACAAGGCTTCCTTTTTAATCTAAAACAAACATGTTATCCTTCATTATATAGAAAATTACTCCTAGAAGGGTGACCTTTAGTGCTAGTCGAGCTAGTGGAGAACCAAGAGGTGGAAGAACCGGTCGTCATGGAGGTGGAGGTCGTTGTCGTGGTAATAATAAAGGCATTGATGGTGGAGGAAACCTGATATCAGTACGAGTCATAGTCAACTAAATGTTTAACACCATGACAAATTGTGGAAATGGTAATAGTAGTAACACAATTGATGGGAATGGTATGATAGTTATAGAGATGGTGGAAATGGAAATGAGGAAATGGTAATAATAGCAATCATATTGTCGGTAATGGTAATGGTGGTATGGTGAATGGTGAAAGTGGGACCGATGGAAATGGAGGAGGAGATAATTGTAATGGTAACAATGGGAATGGAAGCAACAAAAATGGTGATAATCAAAATAACATGAATAACAATGGTTGTACCTGTAAAAAGTTTATGACGTGCAGACCAGAGAGTGAAATATGCCTTTTATTCATTGATTGGTAAAACGTTGACATGGTTGTATATGCCGCTTTAGGCTAGAGGTAGGGAAGTTGTTATGGATATGCCTTGGGAGGATTTTAAGGCATTATAAAAGGAGTAATATTATTCGAACAATCAATTGCAAAAGGTGGAGAAAGATATTTGGAATCACCCCATGGTAGGTGCTAACCATGCACCATGTATGAATCGATTCCAAGAACTGCTAAGCTAGTTCATCTTTTGATTACTCTAAAATCTAAAAGAATTTAGAGGTATGTCTATGGTCTTTTTCTACAAATTCGTGGCCTGGTGCTAGCAACATAAATTCCCACAATCCAGACTGCCATATTGAAGGTGGGAGCTTTGATGGATGATATGGTTAGCAGTGGGACGTTGTCCAAGAGTGATGATAAAAGGAAAGAAGTAGGTGAGTCAAGAATGCAGATAAGGGCAAGAGTTGATCATACAAAGGCTAGGGTGGTAAAGGGATTTGTGACAAATAATCCTAGTAAGAAAGTGTATGTAGGCCCTTAACCTATATATGGAATATATAATTACTATCATTATGCATATTTACCTTCTTATGTGTTTGAACTATAATCGATTGAGTCGTTATGCAAACTGTTAGGTAGGACTAGATAAGTGGCTCTTATGAAAGCGGTTAACCCGAGAGCATGTTATGAGTGTGGAAGCCCTGACCATCACCACACCACATGTCCTAGATTGAACAAGACACCAGGAAAGGGTGGAAATAACCCAAACCAATTTCTGATAATAGGAGGAAACAACCAAAACTAAGAAAACAATGGTAACCCAGCCAGAGGTTGAGGATTCGTCATGGAATCAAACGAAGCCCTACGGGTCTCGCACATTCTAACAAGTCTGTTAATACTAAATGATCATTTTGCTAATATATTGTTTGATATGTGTGTCGATAATAATTTAAATTTCTACAAAATTTGTGCCTTTATTAGACGTGAAACCTACTGACCTAAGCTTTAGTTATATGATTGAAATGGTAAATGGTAAATATGTAGAAAACGATATAGTTATTCGT
Organism: Flaveria bidentis; assembly: GCA_018326385.1. Taxonomy (NCBI): domain Eukaryota; kingdom Viridiplantae; phylum Streptophyta; class Magnoliopsida; order Asterales; family Asteraceae; genus Flaveria; species Flaveria bidentis. The sequence goes on along the minus strand of BJCM01111995.1, from coordinate 9,432 downwards.
GAGTGTACACTATTGTTGGAAGATTATTCTTTTTGCATTGATATATTGCCTTTTTGTCTTAGGAGTTTTGATGTGGTAGTGGAGATGGACCAGTTAACAAAGTATAGAGTAGATTTTGTTTGTCATGAAAAAGTTGTCTTCATTACATTATATAATAAAAATACTCAAAGTTTGTGGGGAACGACCTAAAGAAGACTAGCAACATTTCATGAGCGATGCAAAGAAAATTGAAGTTATCCTAGTTGTTCGAGATTTTTCAGAGGTGAATCTTGATGATTTAACAGGATTATCTCCTCTTTAAAAATCTGACTTCCACATTGATCACATTCCTAAAATGACTTCGGTTGCAAAAGCTCTGTGTCGATTAACAAACACCAAAATGGAAGAACTATCCAAAATAAGTCTAAGAACTTCAAGACAAAGGTTACATCCAACCTACTCATTCACTCTTGGGAGAATTTGTGTTGCTTGTTAAGAAGAAGGATGGATTATTTCGTATGTGTATCGACCACTAAGAGTTGAAGAAACTAATGATTAACAATTGTTATCCTCTCCCTAGGATTGATGACTTATTTGATCAACTTTAATGTTTGCGATATTTCTCAAAATAGATTTGCGGTCAGACTATCATTAGTAAAGAGTTCATGATGACGATATACCAAAAACGGCCTTTAGGATTCACTATGACTATTAAGAATTCCTAGTTATGCCTTTCAGGCTAACAAATGCATGGGAGATTTTCATGGATTTTTTGTAAGACAAATCTAAATAAATTTGTCATCATCTTTATTGACGGTATTCTAACATATTCAAAGTCTAAGGAGGAGCATGAAGTCTATTTGAAACTAATGCTTGAGTTAGTCATGGAAGAGAAGTTGTTTGCTATGCTTTCAAAGTGCAAGTTCTAGTTACAAGTATTGTGCTATCTCGGACATGTGGTTAATAGAGAGGGTGTTCATGTAGACTATAGTAACATAAAAGTGGTGAAGAAGTAAAAGGCACCTAAGACCCCATCAAAGATTCATTAAATTTTAGGTCTGGCAGGTTATTACCAAGGATTCATCACAAACTTTCCTAAAATCGCCCAACCTTCACCTTGTTAACCCAAAAGGATAAGAAATCTGATTAGGGCGAAAAACAATAGAAATCCTTTCAGACTTTGAAAGATAATTTTTCTAATGTTCTAGTGGCTCTTCCTGAAGCACCCTATGATTTTGTTATGCACCATAACATGTCGAATCAAGAACTTTGTATCTATTAACACAAAGGGGAAAGATGATTGCATACAGATCCAGACAACTTAAGGTCCATGAGAAAAATTTTACCACCTATGATTTGGAACTAGGAGTGGTGGTTTTTACTCTCAAGTGTTGGAGACACTACTTGTATGGACAAAAAGTGTTATTTACACATATCAAAAAATCTTTGAGCATATCATCATGGTATTAAATTGACCCCATCATTCATCTCATAGCCTCCATCCATTTCAGTATTAAACTAACCCCATCAAACTTCCTTATGTAGCGGAAACACGTCCTCTCCACCTTAATTGGACTTGATCTGCATCACTTCATCGATGGCTCCTCTCACCTTCCTACCAAAACTAGTGTCGAATACTCTAGTTGCTATCGATAACACCAAATCGTGTTTAGCGCGTTACTCGGTAGTTGCACCAATGCTATTCAGCCACTATAGTCCTCTACCGAAACTTCCCGTGAAGCCTGGACTCGGCTCAACACAACCTTAGCTAACGCCTCTTACTCACACATCTGCCTCAAATCCGGACTCACCACCAATCCAAAAGGCTCTCACAATGTTGTTGAATTTCTTCACGACATGCGTCCATTGTCGACGAGCTTGCCTTGGCACAAAGCCCGTACAATGATGAAGACCTAATGGTCCATATTATGAACCAATTAGGTGATGAGTTTAAGCCTATTATAACAGCCATCAAATCACGAGAAAAACCCATCACCTACTTGGAACTCTATGATACACTAGTCAACTATGAGAGACACTTTATAGAAGTTGAAGTAGCTCCTGCTCCTATTCTACAACAAATTACACTCATGTTTCCAAAAACAAGTTAGCTTAAACAACGGACCATTAGACTCCACAAGCCCTAATCCTCGAGCAAACAATTGGTCTCGACCCAAACCACATAACAATCGGGCAAACAATTGGTCTCGCTTAAGCCAAATCTCTACTCAAATAGTACTGATGCAACCTACTTGGCTCTTTGATAATGGAGCATCACATCACGATACATCTGACAAATCAAATTTACAACCTCCCATGGACTATGGTGGGCCAAATGAAATCCAGCTTGGTGATGGTACTAATCTACACATATCTCACACCGGTGACTCTACTATCTCAACCTCATCTCGTCATCTTTCTCATGTTCTTTGTGTTCCTAAATTAAAATGTAATTTAATTTCGATTGCTAAACTATGCAAAACTATCAATGTTTCGGTGGAATTTTTCCTTCTTACTTTTTGGTGAAGGATCTACTTATGGGGGCGTATCTACTTCAGGGGGAGAAAGTCCCTGACGTCTATTATACACCGGTTCCATTGCCTCCTCAAGTGAACAAGATCACGACATCTACCACCCATGATTGGCATCATCATCTTGGTCACCCATCCATCAAGACCCTTAAATCTATGGTTAAATGTTTTTATTTTCTTTCTAATAAAAAGTTGCACACCAATTTTCATTGTGATTCATGTTCTATTAATAAAAGTCATAAACTTCCATTTAATGACACCATTTGTGACCACAAAACCCTTGCAGCTTATACATACTGACGTTTGGGGAACGACACAAAAATCCATCGATGGTTACCATTATTATGTAATATTTGTTATTTTCATATCATGTATGTATGGCTCTACCCTATAAGCCACAAATCGAATCTCTACCTTATTTCCTCGTTTTAAAAGAATGGTAGAACACTACTTTCAAACACCTCTAATATATGTTTTCTCTGATAACAAGGGAGAGTACCAAGCCCTTATTCCTCTTTTCCAATCGCTTAGTATCTCCCATTTCACCACACCCCCCCTCACACGCCCGAACATAATGGCACCGCCAAAAGGCGACATCATCATATAGTGGAAAATCGACTAGCTCTACTCCACTACGCGGGTCTACCATTACGTTTTTGGTCATACGCGTTACAAACCGCAACCTACCTCACTAACCACTTACACACACATGTTCTAAACTAGAAACCACGTATGCAAAGGTGTACCATCAACAACCAAACTACAACAAATTAAAACCGTTTGGTTGTTTTTGTTATCTGTGACTAACACCTTATTTGTCACCTAAACTTCATCCGAAATCCTCCTGATGTCTCTTCCTTGGATATTCCACCTCCAAGTCCGCATATAAATGTCTTGATCTTCAAACTCGTCGTCTTTATTGGTCATGACACGTTTAGTTTGTGTCTTACATATTCCCTGCTCGTGAACCGCATGTTACACCCACCAACCCAATCTTAATTGATAACTTCCTTAACCACTCACCCACTGTTGCTCATACATCCACTTCCCCCACTAACCAAACTTACCCAACCCCTAGTAATTCAACTCCTTTTAGCCCCCCATGGATCATACACCACCCATTATTCCATCTCACTTACCTCTCGTTGATCATACTCCCCAAGCAGTTCCTCCACCACCTAATCCCCACCACCCACACCTTCACCATCCAACTTGCCTAACACTCCACCACCCACTCTCATCCACCCTAGGTCACCGACCACTCCTATCATTACACCACCACCAATCGATCCAACTCCACCCCTACCACCGTTCACCTATACCTCCCACCATTAAACTAACATGTGTTTCTCAAGCTATCAAAGACCCCTTTTGGAAAAATTCCACGGATGATGAGTTAAATACTCTACTTTAAAATCACATGTAGGAGCTTGTTCCCGCTTCATCCCGCACACCAATTGATTGCAAATGGGTATTCTGTGTAAAACAGAAACCCAACGGGTCTATAAACAAATACAAGGCCCGTCTTGTTGTAAAGGGTTTTCATCAACAACCTGGGAAAGATTTCTCTAAAACTTTTAGCCCGGTTACTAAACCAGTCACCATTCAGATTATTCTCTCTTTTGCTCTTGATAATAATTGGTCATTACATCAACTTGATGTCAATAATGCCTTTTTCAAGGCACACTAAATGAAGATATCTACATGATTCAACCACCCCGCTACCGAAATGAACAATTTACAAAATCACTTTTGCAAACTTCGCAAGTCTCTTTATGGCCTCAAACAAGCACCTCGCTCGTGGTACATGCAACTCAAAGCGTTCCTATTGAACTATGGGTTCAAACAGTCTCACTCAGATGCCTCACTTTTTATTTATAATTTTAATGGTACACTAATGTATTTTCTTGTGTATGTAGATGACATTGTTTTGATAAGGAATTGTATAAGACTCATGCACAGCTTCATGGATCTACTCCTAAGATCTTAGGGCTCTCTATCACTTTCCAGGCTTAGAAGTTATTTTCACTCTTCAAGGAATGTTTCTTTATCAGCATCGACTTATCAATGATCTTCTCACCAACTTTCATGGATGGTACAAAAGATGTCGTCACTCCGTTAAGCTTAACCGAAAGTCTATCTCCTGAAGATGATTCACCGCGTATTGATCCCACCACTTACCAAAAATCATCAGCTCCCTATAATATCTTGCATTCATAGTAAACCATTAGCTAAATACCTCTTTATCAAATTCCGCTCCAAAGTTGGAATCTCCAACGGAGCCTCCATCTTGTTGGGGCGTATCAAGGACACAATTGTTCACAAGTCCTCATCCGTAAATAACTACTCAATCAATTAATCTTCTCCTAGAAAATATTATCCATACATAGCTAGTCTAGATATAAATGGTAGCTCAATTTCCTCCTGTGAATACTCCGTGTAAAGTCTATATATTCTGCTTCCTATCATTCGATTATTGTAACTTAAAAGCAAACAACTTGATAATCTTATCCATCATAATGCGCCTGCCAATCGTTCTAAAAATCTGCCCAATATTCTCTACATTTCAAACATCCAAATGGGAACTTTAGTTGGTTCAAGCATGAATCTGGTTCCCAAATTTTAATCGCTAATGGTACATTAGTTTTGAATTTGAAAAAGTACATCCAATAAAATTCAGGATATATCTTGGATCACAAACTTAAGCCACATCTAATAACGTTTTGTTTGACAACATGAAAAGGTAGTTTTAAACCAGTAAATAAAATCCATATAGTTGTTGATGTTGTTTTAGAACTGAAAATTGCTTACAAACAGAAACTAGAAACCTGCATAGCTTTAACATTCTACCTTTCATTTGATTTTAAGCGTGATCGTTTGGCAAGGGTCAGCAAAATCCGAGCATGAGTTAGAATTTTATTAAGATCTTTATAATAGCATGTTTATGTTCAAAATGTTTATGCATGTGTTGTTGGTTCAGGCTATGTTTTATCACTAACTTTGTTACACTGCACTCCAACCAACCGCCTTTTCGACTCCTCTCTCCTTCATAAAGTTTCTCATCCTTTCAGCCTCCTCCCACATCCCTATAGAATCATACAAATTTGAAATGACTACATAATATCCATCATTCTTCGGGTCACATTCAATAGCACGTTTTGCAATCCTGATACCCATTTCAGGATTATTGTGTGTTTTACAGGCACTTAACAGAGCACCCCACAACCCTCCATCAGGAACTATATCAACCGGCATGGACAAAACCAAATTTTCAGCCTCGCCAAGATAACCCGACCTACCAAGAAGATCTACCATACAAGTATAGTGTTTGAGACTCGGTTTCAAGCAATAATTGTCTATCATTCTCCTAAATAATGATTTTCCTTCATTAACAAGCCCTGCATGATTACACGCCGAAAGAAGTGCAAGAAAACTAAGCTTGTTTGGTTTAACATTTGACAGCTCCATCTGTCGGAAGATATCTATTGCTGACCTGGCGTCCCCGTGCATCCCATAACCAGAAATCATCACATTCCAAGAAATAATATCCCTTTCGATTATCTTCTTGAATATGTTTTCGGATTTTTCAAGTTGTCCAGACTTGGCATACATATCAACTAATGCAGTAGCAAGGGCTGCATTTGATAAAAGCATATCCTCCTGGTGTTCTTCTATATACATATGTATCTGCTCTCCTTTCTCAACCGATGCCATATGGGCACATGCAGATAGCAAGGTGATTAGCGTTGCTGGTGTCGGTTTTGTGCCTTTCAGAATCATTTCATTAAACAAGGAAAATGCCTCAGCATAATGCCCATGGTGTGTATAAACAGAAATCATTGTGTTCCATGAGATAATATCTTTATCTGTCCAACAAAATAGTTTCTTTGCAGTTTTTAATTCTCCAATGTTACCATACATGTCTATGAGAGAATTTGAAACAGATACATGCTCTTTCATCAACTGTTTTACAGCATAACCATGAAGACATCTCCCTAGATGCATCTTCTCCACCTGTGAACTTGAAGAAATAACTGATACCAAACTGTAATGATCGGGCTCGAGGCCTAAATGTAGCATTTTGGCAAATAAGTATATGCATTTCACCCCATCTCTCACTTTCCCATAGCCTTGTACCATTGCATTCCAAACATCATTATCAAGGATGCACACAGAATTAAATACATTCTCCCCATAACTTATCAGTCCAAACTTACAATACATTGACACCAGTGCATTCTGAACCATCTGATCTCCATCATAATCTCTTCGGATCATAAACCCATGAAATGCCTTTCCTGCAGAGATGCAAGTGGAGTTCGCTACACCAGATATCACACAACTAATCACCATTGTGTCTGGAACAACCCCAGTAACAAGCATTTCCATAAATCCATCTAAGCATCGTCTAACAGATCCACATTTAGCATATACACCAATAATTGATGTCCACAGTTTTAAATCTTTCACACGAGCTTCACAAAACGACAAATAAGCCTCTTCAACAGTTCCACATTTAGAGTACATATACAAGATGGAGGATTGAACAAGCATTGAACATCCAAGCCCAGATTTCACAGCTGCTCCATGTAAGCATCTACCAACATACACCGCCTCCAAATCGCCACAAGCTTGAAACACACCTTCTAACGTTCTAGAATTCGGTCTCTCATCCGTTCTATACATCTCACAAACACACCTCAATCCTTTTTCACTCTCCCCATTATGCACATACCCTATAACAAGCGCAGTCCAAGCAACCACGTCTCTCTCACACATTTCATCAAACACCTGGCGCGCACACTCGATGTACCCACATTTCGAATACATATACACAAAAGAACTCCCAATTGCAACACTCTCTTCAAAAATCCCAACTTTAAACACCAAACCATGTACCATCATGCCAAAAATCAAATCATCAACCTCAGCACAAGCTGAAACAACCATAGGAACAGTAAACTGATTAGGCAAAAGGGTGGTGAAAACCCTCATGGAACCATAATACTGTAGACACTGTGAGTACATCCCATTTGAGAAATAAGCTTTAATGATGGAATTCCAAAGGAAAACATCTTTATACCCATGAAACGAATGAAATACTTGTGTTGATGATGTGGGGTCGTGGAGATTAGCGTAGAGGGAGATGAGTTTTGAGGAAATGTAGATGTTGTTTGAGTGATTGCCTGTGGTTATGATGAAAGCATGGTACTTTGTGAGTGATTTGAGGGTTGTTGCAGAGAGAAAGATGTTGATGCGGTGAAGTATGAGGTTGGTGGTTGAGGATGAATGAAAGAAGTGATGGGAATGTGGAATGATGGTGATTGATCTGATGTTAATGCAAGATGATATGAGCTTCTTGTATCTATACATGATCGAAAAATTCGTGAGCTTTTTTGTCGAAGTAGAAGGATTTCTGCATCAGATTCATGTTAGGGAGATGAGCTAAGAGGGTGATAATTGATGAAATTTTTCTTGAAATGGGTTTGTTTTTGAGAAGGGAGAGGTTATACGTATCACTATTTAAATTATTAGTTTTAAAATTTATAAATTTTAGTTTATTTTAAAATAAGTTTATTATAATTAATTTTTTATTTTTATCTATATAATTATACTACAAATCATTATATTTTCTCTTTCCTTTTCAATTAAATAATACTTTATACACTTATTATTACTTTTTTTTATCTTTTCTCCACTCACAACCACTTTAAAAATATTAAAAAATTTATAAAAATTAAACAATAATTCTTCAAATATATCAATCTATAATAATATTTTCTCTCTCTCACACTCACAACTACTCAAAACCATTTATATGATATACTAAACACACTCACATATTTTAAGGACTTTATTGTGAATGCTCTTAGGTTATCAAATAATATTACATGTAATATTTATATATTTGATAAAACAATCTTTTGGTTTTTATACTTAATTTAAATATAAAAAAACAATATTAATCTAAAATAGTATATCACTCAACAAAATATACATATCAAAATAATGAATTCAACTAGCATCAAGCCTTTGTGTGTTTCGACATGCAACTAAAACCTTTACGTAAAATAACGTTAGAGCAAGTGTATTGATGAAATTTGAAAGTCCATATAAAAATCACCATGTTAAAATTTTTACAATGAGACTTTGATAAAGATTAGTATGTATATACCTTTATGTAAATTCAAGTATTACAACAAGTGCAGTAATGCCAGTATAATCAAAGTTTATTTAGAAAATGAACCGATTGAAAAAGTTAATGTCAAAACTTTAAGAAAAATAAGCCTACCATAATGATAGTGGGTGATAACATCCTATGTTTATATAAGAAAATGAAACCATAAAAATCATGACAATAAAGATGTAATTCTTGTACAAAATATTAAAAGTTATCTTGAGAGTTTAAATAAATTTAAGATTTGGAAATTTTGATATTAGAAAGAACAAATTAATATTATTATAAAAAAATTCATGATAAAATATATAAAAAAGACATAAAGAAAACAAAAGGGTAAATATATATTTTTATTTTTTGGGTAAATTTTATTTTCAAAACCCTAATTAATTCATACCTACTTTTTTAGGTCGTAAACTTACAAGTTTAAATATTAAGTTTATTATATAAATAACAATTGTTCTTAAACTTACAAATTTTAATATAACTAGTATTCAGCCCCATGCCATACGGTGGGACCGTAAAACCGTACCAAGTAGTATTAATGTCACATCATTGCTAGCGATCATCAACACCAGGAAAGCTCTTAAAACAAAAGAATTAAAAGCGAACGAAAAATAGACGTAAAAACGTTGAACCGTGCACGTGCGTTACGACGTGTTAATGTGTGTAAATTAGAATGAACGTAAAATACAACGTGAGCGTTAAACAGAAAAAATAGATGTAAAAATATCGAATCACATA
>BJCM01111983.1:0-29868 GCA_018326385.1 Flaveria bidentis | reverse complement strand
GATAAGCCGTGCTAATATGTAACCTCGTCCCCATAGCGTCGTGGAATTTCTTCCAAAATTTAGATGTAAACCGGGTGTCACGATTAGAAACAATAGAAACTGGCACTCCATGACGAGTTACAATTTCCCGGATGAACAGATCAGCCAACCTCTCAGATGAATATGTCTCGCGGATCGGTAGGAAGTGAGCACTCTTCGTCAAACGGTCCACAATCACCCATATAGCATCATACCCTTTCAGAGTACGCGGAAACTTCGTAATGAAATCCATGGTGATGTGCTCCCACTTCCATTCTGATATATCCAAAGGTTAGATCTTCCCGTATGGCTTCTGATGCTCGACCTTCACCTATAAGCAAGTAAGGCACTTACTCACATACCCCACCACATCGTGCTTCATACCCGGCCACTAATAATCTTTCTTTATATCTTGATACATTTTCGTGGCACCAGGATGAATGGAGTATCGATTCTTGTGAGCCTCATCCATAATCTTCACCCGTAGATCCCCAAAACGAGGAATCCACACCTGTCCAAATAGGGTTTTAACACCAAGGGTGTTTTCGCCTGATTCCCCAACTAGACCTCTCATCCTTTCAGAGTTAAGATGATCTTCTTTCAATGCCTCATCTTGAAATTTCTTGACTTGTTTCATCACATCGGAGGTCATGATTAGTTTATATGCTTTCACCCGAATCGGCTCGGGCCTCTCTTTCCAACTAAGCGCATCAGCCACTACGTTAGCCTTGCCCGGATGGTAATGGATCTCACAATCATAGTCCTTTATAAGCTCCAACCATCTTCTCTGCCTCATATTCAGATCTTTTTGCTCGAAGAAGTACTTCAAGCTTTTGTGGTTAGTCAAAATGGTGCACTTCGTCCCTTAGAGATAGTACCTCCAAATCTTTAGTGCAAAGACCACGACTGCTAGCTCCAGGTCATGAGTAGGATACTTGACCTCATGAACCTTCAACTGTCGGGATGCATAGGCTATAACCTTTCTTCTCTACATTAACACACACCCCAACCCCGAGTAGGAAGAATCAGAATAAACCACCAGATCTTCGCTTCCATCGGGTAATGACAGAGCAGGAGCTTGAGTCAATCTTGCCTTCAATTCTTTGAATGCCTGCTCTTGAGCTTGACCCCATATAAATTTTACATCCTTTCGGTTCAACTTAGTTAGTGGAGCGGCGATATTCGAAAAGTCTTGGATGAATCTTCTGTAGTAACCCACCAAACCCAAGAAGATACGAATCTCGGATGGCATCTTTGGTGACTTCCATTACATAACCGCCTCCACCTTTGCCGGGTGCATCATAATCCCATCAGGATTCACCACATGACCCAAGAACTGAACTTCACGCAACCAGAAAGCGCACTTGGAGAATTTAGTGTACAACTTCTCCCTCCTCAGCGTCTCCAGAACCTCACGAATGTGATCGGCATGTTCAACCTCGCTCTTCGAATAAATCAGGATATCATCAATAAACACAATCACTGATTTATTCAACATCGGCCGACACACACGGTTCATCAAATCCTTAAAAGTAGCTGGCGCGTTGGTCAAACCAAAAGACATGACAAAAACTCGTTGTGACCATAGCGCGTGCGAAAAACTGTTTTAGGGATATCTTGCTCCTTTACCTTCAACTGATGGTAACCAGATCAAAGATCTATCCTTGAAAACCAACTGACAGCTTGAAGCTGATCAAACAAATCATCTATCCTCGGTAAGGGGTAGTGGTTCTTCACTGTCAACTTATTCAGCTCACGGTAGTCGATACACATCCTCATACTATCGTCCTTCTTCTTTACAAACAGGACCGGAGCACCCCAAGGAGAGATACTCGGTCTAATGAACCCTTTATCAAGCAGCTCTTGCAACTGCTCCATTAACTCTTTCATCTCTGTCGGAGCTAACTGATACGGTGCCTTGGCAACAGGTTGGGTACCCGATATCAGATTAATCTAAAATTCAATCTCTCTGTCAGGTGGCACTCCTGGTATGTCTTCTGGGAACACGTCTGGAAAGTCACACACAACCGGTACATCGGATAGTTGTGGTGTTGGCGTATCCACATCCTTTACATAGGCCAAATAGGTGCTACATCCACGCCTCATACACTTTCCCGCCACCGCCATTGAGATCACCTTCGGGATCGTAGTAACCCGATCACCATAAACCATCACTGAACTACCGTCAGGTGCTGTCAAACGAATCATCTTCTTGCGACACACAATGTTCGCCTCGAAGTCCGCCAACCAATCCATCCCAAGAACCAAATCAAAACCACCTAAGGTCATCACGAACGATCACCATAAACCGTCACTGAACTACCTATGGCAATTTTTACATCGAAGGGCACATCAACACGTCTACTACTAACAGGCAGCTTAACACAGAAAGCAGCAGAAATAAAACTTTTACTTGCACCCGAATGAAATAACATAGAAGCTAAAGTTTGGTTCACTAGAAACGTACCGGACATAACATTAGGGTCCGTCCTCGCTTCCTCCTGCATCATAGTGAATGCCCTGGCGCTCCCTCGGTCCTTCACTCTCCGTCTTCTTCACCCCAGAACCCTCAGCCCTTGGCTTCTTGCAATCCCTACTCATGTGGCCTCTTCACCACAGTTAAAGCATCGGACCGTACGATAATCCTTGGCTATATGCCCCGGCTTCCTACATTTGAAGCACACATTCAACCCCAGCCTACATTCCCCACTATGTTCTCTCCCACACCTACCACGCTTCTTTATACCAGCACCCGATGCGACCACACGACGGTCGTCCAGCCGTGCCTTCTTGTTACCTGTTGAGGCATCACCCCGACCAAACCTCTTCCCCTGCCAGTTTCAATCACCACCGCTCTTCTTGCCACCTTCAGTCACCACCACCGTCCTCTCATCATACGGTCTCCCTGCCAAATCCACCGCCGACCTAAACGTGCTCGGCCGGGCAGCGATAATGTGCCTACGAATATCCGCTGGCAAACCCTGAATGTATCTTTTAATCTTCCGTGACAAAGGTGTCACCTGATCCGGCACCAGACGTGCCATCTCGTTGAATTTCGTGGTGTACTGCTGGTGCGTCATAGTTCCCGCCTCCAGTTGCAAGAACTCCCTTTCGACTTTGTCCATTTCCCGATGAGGAAAAAACTCCTCAATCACCAACTTTTTCATTTCAGACCATCTCATCCTCCCGATGGCCCTGCTACCCTCGGCTTGAGCAATGTTGTCCCACCAGCACAGAGCCGAATCCACAAAAGAGTGGGTAGCGAACTTCACCTTCTGATCTTCATGGCACTCACTGATATCAAGAACAACCTCCATTTCCCTCATCCACCGGTGAGCAACTGCAGCAATGCCGTTTCGATCGAAAGTAGGGGGCTTGCATCTCATAAGAAGGATAATGGAAAAATATAGAGAAAAGAAAAGGGACCTGCATATGGTTTTCATTGACCTAGAAAAAGCATATGACAGTATGTCGCATCAATTCATTTGGGAAAGTCTACGACTTAGAAGGGTACCAGAGAGGTATATCAAAATAAAATCAGAAGTTTACTTTATTTAAAATTAGAACTATAAGATAAATCATGGAAAATATTCACAAAGCATGATTATTAGAATAGAGGGTTGTATAAAAATTGGAATTTTAGAATATATTCTGCTATTTATAACGAATATTGTTGGAAGGATAAAAATCATAAAAATAGTTTCTGCTGTGATTGACAGCTTAAGAAAATTTTGAAGAAATATAAATTTTGTATTATATATCCCGACAAAATTTGTTAAATTTAGAGGCCCGAAGGTATTTCCTCTAATTTATTCAATTAATATAAACTTTCTATAAATTAAACTGTAAATAATTGGTATATGGAATTTTAATATGTTACATCTGATTTTTCGACCCACTTACTATAAAAATTTCATGATATATATTTGATTATGATTTCTGTAATAAATTCTATAATCTGAGGTACTGAAAATTTTAAAGAAAATATATCTTCTAAACTATAAAATTTTTATTTATAGGTTACCCATTGGTGTAAGAGATGAGACTCGTAGCCCCATTTTGTTCTTATAAGCTTTTTTCGGGGAAAAGCATACTGTTTTTATGATTGATGCATTTATATAAGATTTTGAGATTTATAGTCATTTATCTTACAACTATTAATTCGGATGTGGAACCATTGGATAATACAAGTAGCGCTACTTAGGAAAATATTTCCTGCACCAACAGGATGAGTGTTGCGATGCTATATTATCTGATTTTATGAATTATGTTACGACAGTTATGAATCATCTAATTATTAAGTAAGGTTTGGTTGTATTTGATGCATAAAAATATTTTGTTTAGAGTTAAACCTATGATCTTACCAACTTTATGTTGACCATTTTAAGTATGCTTTTTCAGGTAAGTAACATGTCTAACAGCATAATGTTCTCCCTTAATGTTTATAATGGTTGGGGAGAGATATGGGTAAAGTTTGTGTAAATCTAACTATGAACATGTATGATCTTAGCTTGTCGGTGGACACACATTTCCATCGTTAATAAAGATATAACAGTTACATATTATGTTTGTAATAGGATTATGTCAAATTTTGACTACTTAGGTTATGATGTAATCCTAACTTAAATTATCTATTTTTATATATGTTATGTTATGACATGTTCTAATGTGTTAAATTATTTGTTCTTTTTGATCAATTTGTTCTGAACAATCAAGTCACATCCAAAGCATTTCACGCTTCGATTGGGATGTGACAGGTTGGTATCAGAGCCGTTGGTTATAGATAATTAGGTACTATAAAAATTACCTAGACTATAACCATATGCTCAAATTATGATAAACAAAATATTTGTTAAGTACAAGTACATGGTATGGTTATTTGTGACTTTTATGATTATAGTGGTTATTTATGAATTTTGTGATTATATGCATATCTCTAATAATGCATTAATAGTATGTGAAATATATATAGAATATTTATGTGTCCAACCTTCTGCAACCATAAGTTCAGATAATTACCACAGTGAGAATGACCTTTCTGAATGCTTAGACCATAACAACTCTAAGGAAACAACACCTGAACAAGAACCCTAACCAAAATATGGAAGCTCCTCAAATTGAAATTGAAACTAATAGTAAACCAAAATTTTACGTCCAACGTGCACCAATAATAGTCGTGGGACATACAATTTAGACCCCTAGGAAAAATGTACGACATGGAGATAGATTCTTGGTTAAGCAAGATGAAGATACAGGAATACTAAATTCTGATTCCTCCAAGGAAAAAGAAAAAGAAACTAAAAGACGAAGGCTAAATAAGGATCAAATAAAGACAGCTCAGCAGACCCTTAAAAAGCTTAAGAAAATACAGAAGGGAATTCGGAAAATTCAGAAGGATGTCAATGAATTGAAGGCACCCAAGAGAAACATCTTTATAAAGATGTGGAAAATTGAAGGCACCCAAGAGAAACATCTTTATAAAGATATGGAAATGGGTTCTTGGAAATTAAAAATTTCCTTCTAAATTCTAACATTTCAAATCCTTATAAAATAAAAACTTAATTATACCTTTTGTGTCTGAAATTATAGACTATTATATGTTAGATACAATATCACAAAATTTCGACTTTTGATACCAATCCCAATTTAATATAGTAAACCATGTCGCCAAAAAGGAATATTCAGCCCGTACGAAGAACAACACGAGTTGGTCAACCCAGGACCAGACTTGGAGAAAAACTCCAGTAAACCCCACTATAAGTGAGAACGACAAAATTTCTCAATTGGTAACCCAACAAATAGAAGCCGCAATGCCCACTTTAATAGCTCAGTTATAGTGAAACTTGAACATTGGAGCTACAACAGACGAAAATGAAGAACCGGAAGATACTAACGAAAGGGAACAACAAGAAGAGGAAAGGATAAATGAAGTCAAAAAGGGGTGTTCCTACAAAACCTTTATGTCATGTAAACCCTGGGAATTTGATGGAAAAGGAGGAGATGTACAAGCACTACGCTGACTGGGTGAGATGGAATCAACATTAGAAATTAGTAACTGTGTCGACAATAACAAAATCCTATTTGCCTCACATTCACTAAAAGGGGAGGCACAATCCTAGTGGAAAATGAGATACACACAAAAGGAAGGCATATTATGAATGGGTTAAGATGGGAAGAATTCAGGAATCTGGTAATTGAGAAATATTGCCCTTATAACGAGATAGAGAAATTGGAAACTGAATTTCTAGCCTTATAAATGAAAGGAGCAACACACTAAGAGTACACCAACATATACAATGAACTCTCTAGGCTAATACCACATTCAATAACCCAGAAGCAAAAAGGGTAGGTAGATATATTTGGGGTTTAGTGCTGCAAATAAGAGGACTAGTAAAATCCGCTATGCCAAGAACCTTGCAAGATGCCATAAGTTTATTAGGAAGTCTGACTGATGAAATGATATGAACAGATCTTTAAGTAACCCAAGAATAGGAGAAAAGAGAAAATGGAATGACAACTCAGGAGGCAAGTTTGGAGGCAATCCTTAGAAAAGGATAACCCGACAACCAACCAGAAACTTCTTAGGAATGACACAAGAAAAGAAACCACAAAAGGAGGTTCAGCCATGGTGCACTAACTGTTAGATATATCATCAGGGTAAATGCGTGATGGTAATCTGCTATAACTACAAAAGAAAGGGGCACATATCCCGAGATTGTAGAAACCCCACCAACCCGAACCTAGTTTGTTATCAATGTGGAGATGAGAGTCACCTACAAAATAGATGTCCATAATCAGAGGGTAAGGATCCGGGCAATCAAAACAACTCCCGTGGGAGAGCTTTTGTAATGCAAGTAGAAGAAACCCGACATGAACGTGAAGTAGTAACGGGTACGTTTCTTATTAATGATCAATACGCAACAATGTTATTTGATACTGGAGCAACCCATAGTTTCATTTCAAATACATTTAGACCACTGCTTAATCTGAACTCAGAAAAACTAAAACACAAGTATACGATAGAATTAGTTGATGGTAAGATTATTGAAGCATGCGAAATAATTCCTAACTGCACATTAACTTTAGATGGATACTACGTTGGCATAGATCTGATTCCTATTGAATTAGGAGGTGTTGATATAGTTATGGGAATGGATTGATTATGTAAAAATCAGGCTGAAATAGTATGTGGGAAAAAGATGATAAAGATTCCTTTGGTTAAAGAAAATAAGACCCTCTGTTTATATGGAGAAAAACCTATAAGTGAAATAAAAATAATTTTCCTGCAAGAAAGCACAAAGTTGCTTAGAGAAAGAAAAGTTTAGCCTTTTTAGCCCATATAATTGACACAAAACAAGATAAGATAACCCTAGAAAGCGTGTTGATAATCAAAGAATACCCAGATGTTTTCCAGATGAGTTGCCTAGTCTACCACACCATCGTCAAGTGGAGTTTAAAATATAATTGGTACCAGGAACAACCCCTATAGCTAAAGCACCCTATCGTTTAGCACCAACAGAAATGAAAGAACTGATGAATCAATTACAAGAATTTATACGTCCTAGTGTATCACCTTGGGGAGAACTAGTTTTGTTGGTTGAAAAGAAAGATGGAACTTTCAGAATGTGCATTGACTACAGAGAACTCAACAAAGTAACTATAAAGAATAGATATCCCTTACCTAGAATATATGATTTGTTTGACCAACTGCAAGGGTCTAGCTATTTTTCCAAAATTGATTTAAGATCAGGGTATCATCAGCTAAGAGTTCAAAATGAAGACATACCAAAGACTACAATTAGAACTAGATATAACCATTATGAATTTCTTGTAATGCCCTTTCGATTAACCAATGCTCCTGCAGTATTTATGGACCTGATGAATAGGATATGCAAACCTTATTTAGATAAATTTATCATAGTTTTCATAGATGACACCTTGATCTATTCTAAATATAAGGAAGATCATGAAAAGCACTTAAGGTTAACCTTAGAACTGCTACGACAAGAAAAGTTAAATGAAAAATTCTCAAAATGTGAATTTTGGAAAAGAGAAGTACAATTCTTAGGATATGTGGTCCATCAAAACGGGATACAAGTAGATCCATCAAAAATAGAGGTTGTTAAGAAATGGGAAGATCCAAAAACCCTAACGAATGTATGCCAATTCTTAGGTTTGGCAGGATATTATAGAAGATTCATAGAAGATTTTTCAAGAATAGATCAACCTCTCACAAAATTAACTCAAAAAGATAAACCTTATATCTAGGAAGAAAAGCAAAACACTACATTCGAACTCTTAAAAAGTAAGTTGTGTAGTGCACCTATATTAGCATTACCAGAAGGGACTAACGACTTCATAGTATATTGTGACGTATCACGTCAAGGATTTGGATGCGTTTTAATGCAGACGAATAAGGTAATAGCCTATGCCTCCAGACAACTTGGGGGAAGTTAAAAGAATTATACTACCCATGATTTGGAATTAAGAGAAGTAATATTTGCACTTAAGATCTGGAGACATTATCTGTATGGAACAAAATGTTCAATATACACAGAACATAAGAGTTTACAACACATACTTGATCAGAAAATATTGAATATGTGACAAAGGAGATGGGTAGAATTACTAAGTGATTATGACTGTGAAATCAAATACCATCCAAGAAAAGCAAATGTAGTAGTTGATGCTTTAAGTAGAAAAGAGAGGACAAAACCATTATGAGTGCATGCCATGAGAATGGAATTACGTTCAGAATTGATAAATCAAATTCAAGAAGCTCAACAAAAAGATAAGCTAATAATAAAAGGACAAATAAAAGACTTGGAAGAAAATACAGATGGAATTCTGAAATTCAAAGGAATAACTTGGATACCAGATGATGTTATACTTAGAAATATTATCCTACAAGAAGCACATAGCTCAAAGTATTTTGTACATCCAGGGAATAATAAGATGTACAAGGACTTGAGGAGCCAATACTGGTGGCCAGGTTTGAAGAGATCGGTTGGAGAATTTGTAGAAAAAATGTGATACCTGCTCTAGAATAAAAGCTGAATATCAAAAACCCTCAGGATATTTACAACAACCAAAAATTCCAAAATGGAAATAGGACCGGATAACCATGGATTTTGTAACCAAACTACCATGAACATCATGTAAATATGACAGTGTTTGGGTTATAGTGGATAGATTAACCAAATCAGCACATTTCCTACCGATTAAGGAAGACTATAAAATGGAAAAGTTGGCAAAAATTTACATAAAGGAAATAGTGTCAAGGCATGGAATACCCATTTCAATTATATCAGACAGAGATAGCAGATTTACATCCAGGTTTTGGCAAACCTTACAAATACCTTTAGGAACCCAGATACATATGATTACAACCTACCACCCACAAACACACGGACAAAGTGAGAAAAAGATTCAAACATTAGAAGATATATTACGAGCTTGTGTGCTACACTTTGGTGGTAGTTAGGATATGCACTTACCCTTAATAGAATTTTCTTACAATAATAGTTACCATGTAAGTATTAGAGCAGCCCCATTTAAAGCCTTGTATGGAAGAAAATGTAGGTCACCCTTATGCTGGAATGAAATAGGAGATAGGCAACTTTTAGGTCCTGAACTGATATAGGAAACATCAGATAAGATCCTTGAAATTAAAAAAATAAACTGAAAGCTGTTAGGGATCAACAGAAAAGTTATGCCGATAAAAGAAGAAAACCATTGAAATTTCAAGTTGGAGACAAGGTTTATTTAAAAATATCACCCACCAAAGGGATAGTTCAATTTAGGAAAAGGAGTAAATTAAACCCTAGGTATGTTGGCCCATTTGGAATCATTGATAAAATCAGTTCTGTAGCATATAAGTTAGATCTACCCCAAGAATTAAGTGGAATACACAACACTTTTTATGTGTCCAACCTAAAGAAATATCTGATAGATGAGACACTAAAAGTTCCAATTCAGGAAATAAAGGTAGACAAGAAGCTTCATTTTATGGAAGAGCCATTAGCTATTATAGATAAAGAAGTAAAAAGATTAAGAAGAAATAGAATTCCCATAGTAAAGGTTAAGTGAAATGCGAAAAGAGAACCAAAATTTACGTGGGAGAGAGAAGATGAAATCAAGAGAAAGTATCCTCATTTGTTTTAAGTCAGTAGCCAGATAAGTTCACCTCAAACTTAGGTATTACTCTCTAACAAATTTCCGGACGAAATTATTTTTACGATGTGTGAATGTGACAACCTTAAAAATTAAGGTTAAGCAAATTAAATAAAATTCTCATTCATGTTACTCATTATTTAACTAACCCTTTATAATTATATGTGTTTATATATATATACATATATATATATATATATATATATATATATATGTATCTATGTATATTTCGTACGTATGCATGTTTGCATGCATGCATGTATGCACAAAATTTACGTATGCATGCATCCAATTCATCATCTTTTAACACCAAAAACATTATATGATCAAGTATCACAACTACGTAACATCAAATCATACCCCAAATTAACCAAGAAATAATCCAACCAAATACCACAATACAAGTTGATATCAAAATGGAGCCTCAAACATTAAATACTTAAACACTCGAACATCAACATAAATACCACTTAAGGATATGAAACTCGGTTTAAACAAACCTAATTAGGCAACTTATGCCATAATTATATGGTGTTACTGACACGGTGACTTGATGGGTCCTTTGGTCGACACCTAGCTTCCTTTAAAACACTAAGCACGCCTTCCATTCGCCACCTATGCCTAAGAGATTGCTAAGCAAGCCAAGTAACACCACCTCACTAACCTATAACTAGAACTAATCATTACTAACATTTTATATGTACCCCTCGGCAGATGAAACACACCACAACCGCATACCATTTACACACCACCACCAACTTAACTCTCGGTAACCTCCACATCACTACAACTGCTTCACTTTCACACCATTACCTCTAACTTTTGGCAGCACCACCACCATAAACCACAAGCAACTACCCCTATCTCCACCCCACACGGTTATTATAACTACCAAAACAACCTTCAGCTACCCTCACCCTCTCTCAAGACGAATCATCAAGGAAAGAAGCTATCATCAGCTACCCTCACCCTCTCTCATTATTAAAAATCAAGGTTTCAACTCTTAAACTAACAAAAAAATTATAAGTTATATATGTGTCAGGACCGTTTAGGTACGAAGTACTAACTGATTTTGCACGTATACCAACACAAATAGTGCGGAATCCTATTTGATTGGCGATCCAATCAGGGAGAACACAATTTAGATCAATCTAATGATGAATGAAACGTTATGAATGATTAGAACTTGATCAACTATGATCTATGAACTTGGAACAAGTTTTCTTGAGTCTCTGGACGGCTAGGGTACGATTATGTGCGTAGGTATTCCAATTCTTCCATTTTTCCACGAATTAAGTGGTATTTATAGGTTAGGGTCTTCCAATTGTACCACGGAACCATTAGCATGGTTCAGTCGTGCGATTGAATCATGCGGTTGATCCATCCGCACGACTAAAAGTTCAGTCGTGCGACTGAGTCAATCTTATGTCTCTATCGTGCGACTGATCCAGTCTCCTGGTTCAGTCGTGCGATTAGTCCATTAGCATGAAATATTCATGCGTGTGGTCCATTAGCATGGTCCATTCGCATGAGGACTTCACACGATTAAGTTTAAACATGTTTCTCAATCATTATTGACTAAGAATTATGTATAATAACCATAAACCTATATAGTTAGTTCAATATGCGTTATCAAACAATAAACAATGAAATATTAAACATTATAAGCATTAACCACACATTTCATTTCATTCATACCCATTCAATTACTTATATGTAAGACATGAAAGATATTTTACATTAAGCTCCTAAACTAGGTACACATGTATCAACAAACTCCCCCTTGGACCTAGTTTACATTATTGTCTAACATTCTTCATCAGCTCATCAAACTTCTTGTACTTCTCCTCTTTTGTAACTCCGGCATTTATACGCGAAACAGAGTCTTATAAAATTTTGGAACTGGAGGGCTTGTACAATGTCTTGCGAATCATAAAACAGTGGCCACTTGTATAATGTGTATACATCATCAGCAGACAAGTTAGTCAGCCACATAGGGTCAAATACCCGAATAGTATCCATTTAGCTCTCCTTTTGCAAGAAAATAACTGCTTCACCTGTTCTCCAATCGTATTACCACCACTTGAAGTATGGAGTGAAGTCCTGTGGCGTTTCCCTTAGAGGGATTCTTGACATCATGCGCGGAGGACTCCACTTCAGCACTATCTTTGGCTTTCCAGTAATGGAATCAACTTCAGATCGTCTGATGTACCTCATCGGTTTTGTGTTCTAAAGTTGACCCACCTGGTGTGGTACTCTTTCTATAATCAGCCTCAAACCAGCCTGACATTTTCCTTGGATTAGCATATAGCAACTTCAGTCATGCCAGCTGGTTGAGCTCAAAACCGGGAAGAGTCTTTAGATCATGTAGAAACCTAAAGTACTCTATTCCCTTCTCCCTCTTCACGGCATACATGTTTAAATCCTCAAAATAAGCCCATGAGATGATCTTGCGTAACACCTTTAAGTGTTTCTTCACTTTGTAGAGCTTGTGTAGGCATTCAGCTTTGGAACAGTACGTTAGGCTCGGATCTCTACAAAAGAAGCCGCCCATTCAGCCATCTTTATTTCAACATCAGCGTCCGAGGCTTGGGTTTGGCTTTTTGACTTCTCTGCCTCCTTCTCCATCGTATCTAGTTTGTCATATGTACCACTGTCGAGAGTATCCCCAAGGTTAGGTACCACATTTCCCTCTCGATCAGTATATTCTGGATAATGTTGGCTGTGACGTCTTCAATCTCTATTTCGACCACACCATTAAGCTCGTCGTCACTAGCCACGTCAACATTAGGGGCATCCTTAACAATTTCATCCGGATTTAACCGGAACATCTCCGCAAGTTGCTCATCGGTAAGGTCATGAATAATTTCTCCTTCTTCAAGAGTATAACTCACAGACCTCCTGAAAATCCCTTGCAAATCAAGTATCATAGTGAATTGAAACTTGATTTGCTGTAGGGGAGTAATATCATACTCATCTTGCTGAAATGGTTGATCTGCTTGATTTAAACATTTAACACATCAATCATTTTTCAATAATCAAAACAGTTAAATATCAAATATATATAAACATTAAGTACATAAGTTTGATACATGATTCAATTACACAAGATTTAAAAATACATAAACATCTAAACATTACTTTTATCCAGAATCATGGGCTCTTCTGCAGGCGGGGTTGAGGACGAGGCTCCCTGATCCCGCGTCTTCTTGGAGCGTCTTTCTCTAGCTTGTGTGGCAGCCGATGCACCCATATCATCTCCTTCATCATCATCTCCTCCCTCTTTCTCTCCTGCACCATCATCACCTCCTTCGTCTGTCTTATCCTCATCATCATCCTCATCATCCTCATCATCATCGTCATCACCACCATCATCATCTCCCTCTCTGATCTTGAGAGGTTCATCTTTAGAGCCTTTGAGCCTCAACATCAACTTCTTGTTCTTTACCTCAAGATCTTGTATCCTCTGTACTGCCGAGGTCTGCTGCTCACGAAGCTCACCTATCTCCCGAGCATGGGAGACAATGAGCTCCATCAGCTGATTGAGCTGAGTAGCTCGCTTCTCATCAGTAGCCAGCAGCTTAAGCATAATCTGGTTAAGATTGGCCAGCTGCTCCTCTAACCTAACTGTAGGGAGAAAGGATCCAAAAGGTAGGGGACCTGAGATGAGGTCCCAGCTCTATGGGTGGTGGTAATGGTGGTGAATGTAGTGTAAATGGGTGGTGGCATAGGTGTAGATGGTGGAGGGGTGGTTGTAGTACTGGAAGGTGGAGATGTGGTAGTAATGATGGGTGGAGTGGTAGTAGTGGTGGTGGGTGAGGTAGTGGTGGTGGTAGCTGTGATGGTGGGTGAGGTAGTGGTGGTGGTAGTTGTGGTGGCAGTGGGAGAAGTGGTAGTAATCAACGTGTACCTCCGTCTCTTGGGCTTCATCCCATGGGGCTGAGCTATCCTTTTTTTCCTCGAACCCTTCGAGAAGGATGCTCCCAATAGGATGTTGGGCTGATATGGGGTGTAGGTAGGATCAGTGGTAGTCTCCCCAGACTCGCCCGGGCGTCCACCAACCACCTGAATCCCTCACTTGGTGGCAACCACCTTGTTGCCCACTGTTCGAGTCAACGGCTCCTCATCCGACTCCTCTTATTCATCAGGTCGGAAGTCCTGATGGAATACCGCAGTCTCTTCTCCTCCTCGGGTGGATGATGGAGATGTCACATCAGTAGTAGTGATCCTAGATTGGGTGGGGCCAGCATCTCCACCATCACCGCTATCATTATCATCATAATCATCAGCGGGGAGCACAATCTGCTCAGTGTCTGAGTCACTGTCATCGTGGCGCCACTTCCTCCAAGATGGCGCCACATAATCCTCACGGGCTAGATGCCCAAACAGTCGCCTGACAGCGGGTTTCATCTGCTTCCCATGGTACACCTTCATCCTACCTAAGGTGGTATCATCCATCACCTCAAGCACCACGACATCCTCCTTCTCCTTTGGCAGCAACGGGAGCTTCTGGTCAATAATCATCTGCATAAAGCGAGGGTACATGCAAAAACCCTCCTTGCCCTTCACATCGATGTTCTCCACCAGGTAGGTGAAGATCATTCTCGAGAAGCTGAACGGATGGTTAAGCACCAATGCCACATAGACGTTCTGAATCTTATCAGACATCTCATCGAAGCCTCCCTTCCTTGAGGCAATGCACTTAAGCAGCACATGGGCTAAGTACTTAAATTGGGGGGACTGGTTGCTCTTGTTGAGCACACCTGCGTTGATATCCCCCGAGTACTTGGCCCGGAGAAAACAGCCTCGCTCAGTCAGTGGGTGTAGTCGTGTAGGGCAGTCAGCATCATCCCCAAACTCCAAGAATGTCCTGAGATCGTCCTCAGTGATATCTATAGCCTAACCAAAAATGGAGCTCCTGATACAATGGGGCTCTGAGGACCCATCGACAACGGCGCTTTCCCAGAAAGCCTGCTGAACTGAACGGTATGGAGTGCACGGAGTCGATATAGCACGGAAGATCCTCGATCTCCGTAAGAATGTAATAATACCCGAGAAATCAGCCGCGTTCCGGGAGGTTAGATCCAGATGAGCACAAAGGTATGCTTTGTGCTCATAGTCCAACGACTCACCATCTGTTACACAATGTAAATAAACGTTAGTGAGTGTCAATGAGTAACAATTTGATTCATTGGACTTGAAACTTCTGTTCTGTCATGCGAATGAACTATGCGACTGAGATCTGGTCGTGCGATTGAGCACATACGTACGACTGAGCATGCGACTGGGCTTAGTCGTATGCTATCCCAAGCGTTTACACTAGTCGTGCGACTGAACTCATATACATGGTTCAGTCATGCGATTTAGCCATTTGCCCAGCTCAGTCGTGCGATTAAGCCATTCGCCCAACTCAGTCATGCGATTGAAGTTCCTCAGGGTGTCCATTCGCATGACAGACTGTTTTTCCATTCAGATTCAAATTTTGAGCAAAACTTGATGTTAGAAGTCGTGGTTTGGCTCATTAGTCTCGCAAATGATCGATATAACACCTAATAACCTTAATTTGAACAATATACTTAGTTTTATAGGTTTCTTAGACAAACTAAGTCTCGGTTAAGTTTAGGGCTTAAATTCGATCATTAGGGGACGAATTGATTGAACTTTGGAGTGAATCGCGTCACGCATTACCTGGATTAACACTAGAAATCGTTAGATCACAACAATCACTAGTCTAGAACAGTCACAAGAAAATCGGGCAGCGTAACGGTACTTCGTGCGATAAAGTGAGCGATTAGGGTGAATAGGCGTCTGCAACCGACTCTCCCTCTATTTATAATAGGGTTTTGTTCAGTCATGCGAATAAACCTATTCGCACTCTTGATTCGTGCGACTGAGCCTCAATCGTGCGACTGGCACAGTCGGTCACCTTTAGTCGTGCGATTAGGTTTCAATCGTGCGACTATCTCATTCGGTCACCTCCATTCATGCTTGTGATTCAATCGATTTTGATATAAAGCTGGGAAATATATATTTTGATTCTTATGATGTATAAGACTTGTAGAAAATGTTTCGTGGCTTAATTCAAAGTTATGCATATGTTATCAAATTTAGAAGTTTACTCCATTTAAAAATCGGGAAAAATACTTCAACTATAAGATAAATCATGGAAAGCATGATAATTAGAATAAGTTATCAAAGTTATGCATAAGTTATCAAATTTAGAAGTTTACTCTATTTTCACAAAGCATGATAATTAGAATAGAGCAGTTTGTATATAAACTGAAATTTTAGGATATTTTCAGCTATTTATAACGAATATTGTTGGAATGATAAAAATCATAAAATTAGGTTCTGCTATGATTGATAGCTTAAGAAAGTTTTGAAGAAATATAAATTTTGTATCATATATCCTGACAAAATTTGATAAATTTTAGAGGCCCGAAGGTATTTCTCCTAATTTATGCAATTAATATAAACTTTTCAGAAAAGAAACTGTAAATAAACGGTATATGGAATTTTGATATGTTACATCTGATATTTGGACCCACCTACTATAAAAATTTCATGATATATATTTGATTATGATTTTTGTAATAAATTTTATAATCTGAGGTATTTAAAATTTTGAAGAAAAGATATCTTCTAAACTATAAAATTTTTATTTATAGGTTACCTATTGGAGTAAAAGATGAGACTCATAGCCCTATTTTGTTCTTATAAGCTTTTTGGAGGAAAAAGCATACTGTTTTTATGATTGATGCATTTATATAAGATTTTGAGATTTACTGTCATTTATGTTACAACCATTAATTCGGATGTGGAACCGTTGGATAATATAGGTAGTGCTACTTAGGAAAATATTTCCAGCACTAACAGGGTGAGTGTTGTGATGCTATATTATCTGATTTTATGAATTATGTTACGACAGTTATGAATCATCTGATTATTAAGTAAGGTTTGGTTGTATTTGATGCATAAAAAATATTTTGTTTAGAGTTAGACCTATGATCTCACCAACTTTATGTTGATCATTTTGAGTATGCTTTTTCAGGTAAGCAACATGTCTAACAACATAATTTTTTCCTTTGATGTTTATATGGGCAAAGTTTGTGTAAATCTAACTTTGAACATGTATGATTTTAGCCTGTCGGTGGACGCACATTTCCATCATTACTGAAGATGTAATAGTTAGATATTATGTTTGTAATAGGATTATGTCAAATTTTTACTACTTATGTTATGATGTAATCCTAACTTAAATTATCTATGTGATATATGTTATGTTATGACATGTTCTAATGTGTTAAATTATTTGTTCTTTTTGATCAATGTGTTCTGAACAATCAAGTCACATCCAAAGCATTTCACGCTTGCGCCGGGATGTGACAAATTAATAAGGTTAGCATATGAAATTCTAGTAAAATCATGAGAAGTATACTAAATTTTTTGCACATTAATGTCATTCGATTTGGTGCGGTTAATTCAGTTATTTTGTACACCAAAACCGAAACCGAACCACAATGTGCAGTTAATTGGTTATGCCTTAACCAAACCGTCGGTTAATTGTTTAGTTCGGTTAATTCGGTTTGGTTAATACGGTTAATTCGGTTATGGTTCGGTTAAGTGTTCACCCTTACTGCAATTTTGTTAAATGGATTTGTCAAGAAAAAAACAAATAAACATTGTATGTACAACATTAAGATTACTTGGAGAAAGTAAAAGTGTTTTAGGTGGGGTAGTCTATGAAGTTCCTAATGTGTATACTTATTTTATATAATTAAATGAAAAATAGAACTCAACAAAAAGATAGAAAATCAAGAACTTTAAAATAAATGATATAACTACCAAATTAAGCAGGTGTTAATTTACACAACTAACCTTTAAATAATAAAAAAATATATTTCTAAATTATTTGATTGGTTGATTTTAGTTTTCTCGGTTTTCTAAGAATTAAGTGGTTTTCTTAGGATCTTCGTACCACCACTCGAACCACGACAATTGGCACAGACCACCGCCCTACCGCTGGCACGACGACACCATCGCCAACGTCAAATGATCATTGTCGTTCCCACACCATTGGATATCTGATAGAAAAACAGTAGTAATGGTGGTGGTTTGCTATTCAGATCTGGAACATAAACAACTGTGATGGTGGCGGATTTGCTGTGGTGATGGTGGTCATTAGTGGTTTAGTCAGCGGTTGGGATATAGTAGGGTGGTGGAGGTAGTGATTTTGGGTCAGCCGATGATCTAACGCCATGGTGGGGCTGACTCTATGGTGTTGGGTTAGACTATGATGTGGATGATGACATGGTGGTGGTGCTAGGACTTTGATGGTTTTGATGACGCGGTGGTGGTAGTCGAACAATGTTGGTGGAGAAGACACGGTGGTGGTGGTCAGCATGTATATAAACTAAAAGTATATATAGTAGTGTGTATCTATATAATTATTTATTAAAAAAGCGACTCCCGGATATATTATATGTATATTTGCTATTTTGTTTTTAGTTGTGAGGTACTTTAGTCTTTCACCTCCATTTAATCGAGAAACTTAACACAAGTTAATGTCAGGGAACAATCATGTTACCATTAGGCAAACAGTTGGTACCAATAATGTAATTTCTCAAAAGTTGAGACCAATCCTACAATATGAACATACCACAAAGACCAATCTTGTAATTAACTATATAATTAATTTACCATTTCATGTAAACTTATATTTGATTGGACTATTAATAATGTAAAAGACACAAATGTAGTTCAAATTTATAAACTTATATACCTGTTTATATTGTTAGGACCGAGTACGTACAGAGTACTAACAGATTCTACGTGAGACCAAATCAAATAGTTCGGAATCCTATTTGATTGGCGATCCAATCAGTGAGAATGATAACACGATCGATCTAATGATGAAACAAACGTTAAGACTGAGTAGAAAACGATCAAGAACGAACTATGAAGTTGGATTGGGTGTTCTGGATGCTCTGGACGTCTAGGGTTTATGTATATTCGAAGTATCTCTCAAAGTGTTATGTTTTTCCACGAATTAAGTGGTACATTTATGCGACTAACTCATGCGATTGAGTCCTACGCATGACTAAAGGTTCAGTCGTTCAACTGAGTCAATCTCATGCCTCAATCATACGACTGATCCAGTCTCCTTGTTCAGTCATGCCACTGGTTCATTAATATGATTCATTCATGCGTATGGTCCATAAGTATGGTCCATTAGCATGAATAATCACCCGACTAAGTTGAACTCATTTCTGAATCATATTGACTTAGAATTGTGTACATCATACTAAAACCTATATATGAAGTTCACACATATGACTTATGCTTAACACAATAATAATATGAAATAATCAAAGATAAATAAACATCAAACGCATATCATATTTCATTGAATAATTACATTACACATGTGTAAGAGATGAAAGACTTTTACATTAAGAACATAAACTAGGAACATGATGTATCAACAAACTCCCCCTTGGACCTAGTTTATCCTATTATCTGAGATGCTTTTCTCCAAGTTCTTTTGTCTCTCTTTTGTTGTTTCTCTAGTGCTTTTCTCCAAGTTCTTTTGTCTGTCTTTTGCTCTTGTTCTAGTGCTTTTCTCCAAGTTCTTCTGTCTCTCTTTTGTTTTTGCTCTCGTGGCATGAAATTGCTCCAATATTGAAACCAAATCAGGAAGTGTCTTCAGATCATGTGGAAATCTGAAGTATTCAATCCCTTTCTCCTTTTTAATAGCATAGACTTCCAAATCTTCAAAATATGCCCACACAATAACTTTCCTGACACTTTCTAATGTCTCTTGACTCTGTAAAATTTGGTGTAGCTTTGCTTTGGAGGTGCGCGTTGGGCTTTTATTTCAGCAAAACAAGCTGCCCATTCAACTTTCTTAATATCAACATTTGCATCAGAAGCTTGGGCTTTACTTTCATCCTTCTCTTTTTCTTTCTCCATCTCCTCTAGCTTATCAAAGGTATCCCTGCCAAAAGTTTCACCCAATTTGGGGATAACATTGCCCTCAGGGTTAGTGTACTCAGGATAGTGGTCAGCTGTGACATCTTCAATCTCTATTTCATCCACATCCTGTAGCTCCTCATCATTTAAGACATCAACATCTGGAGCATCTTTGACAATTTCATCTGGATTTAATCAGAAGATATCAGCGAGCTGCTCATCTTTCAAATCATGGATGATCTCACCTTCTTCAGGTGTATAGCTTACAAACCTTCTTACTATCCCTTGCAAAGCAAGAATCATAGTGATCTGAGTCTTGACTTGATAAAGGGGTATAACATCATAGTCCTCAGGCTGTTCAGCATCACTCTTTCCCTGCTCCTGAGATTCTCTAGCTGGAGCTGTAGACGACGAGGCTTTTTTTGAGCGCCTCCCCCGTGCAGCTTGGCTTGAGGTTAACGCAGATGCATCACCATCTTTATCATCTTCATCATCATCATCATCTCTTTTATCTTTCCCACTCCCACCTACTTCCTCCTCATCATCATTATCATCTTCTTTTGATTCATCATCAGAAGTCTCATCATCATCATCATCTAATTCATCATCACCATTTCCTTTGATCTTTAGGGGCTCACCCTTTCTCCCCTTCAACTTTAGCATAATACTCTTGTTTTTCTTCTCCAATCCTTCAATTCTTTTCACTGACTCCATCACCAGATCATTTTGACTCTTTAGTGCATGGTGAGCTCGGCCTAACGCTCTCTCGTAAACCATATTCTTCTCAGTGATCTGAGCTATCTGCTTGGATTGGGCGGCATTGACTGCCATCAACTGGTTTATTTGATTATCTCTCAGATCATCTGTTGCGAGCAGCTTTAGCACAAGTCGGTTTAGGCTCGCCAGCTATTCCTCTAACCCGATAGTGGGTAGAGTAGAGCCAGGTATAAATGGGGATTAGGTGGATGTTCCGGCTTGGTGAGTGGAGGTTGTTATGGTGGATGTGGTGAAGATAGGAGGAGGAATAGGAGTGGATTTGTGATGGGTATTGTGGGTGAGGTGGAGGTGAGTGTATGAGTGGTGGTGGTAGTATTAGTGGCAGTGGAGATGGTAGTGGGTGTGGTGGTGGTTGTGGTAGTGGTGGTGGTTGAGGTAGTGGTGGTGGTGATGAGGGTGATCCTTTGTCTCTTACTCTTTTTTCCATGGGGTTGGGCCATCCTCTTCTTCCTTGAGCCCTTGGCGATAGGGGCTCCCCCTGAGCTGATCGGCTGGTCGGGTGTGTATGATGGATCAGTGAAATCAGTATCACCACCCTTAGACCGAGCTTGGCATCCACCAACCGCCTCTTTCCATTTCTCGGTAGCCACAACCCGGCTACCGACCTGCCTGACTAGAGGCTCATCCTTAGATTCTGCTTCTTCATCTAACAAGAAGTCCTGGTGGAAGGCAGCCTACTCAGATCCACCAGGTGCATTAGACGTACCATGTGGAGATGGTGGCCCTTGATTGACTGGGACCAGAATCTCCACCACCTTGACCGTCATCCTGATCATCATCATCATCGTCCTCTTCGACAGTGGGTACCACAATAGGCTCAACATCAGAATCACTATCATCGTGATGCCATTTCTTGCGAAAAGGTGCCACATAGTCTTTATTGGCCAGATGCCCAAACAATCTCCTAACCGGGGGCTTCACCTACTTCCCCCGGTATACTTTCATCCTACCCAAAGTGGTATCATCCATCACCTTAAGCACCACTGCATCATCTCTGTCTTTAGGAAGCATAGAAAGCTTCTCATCTATAATCATCTGTAAGAAATGTGGATACATACAGAATCCTTCCTTGCCTTTGGCTTCAAGGTTCTCGATCATATTAGAGAAGAGCATGCGAGAGAAACAGAAGGGGTGGTTTAGTACCAGTGCAACGTATGCATTCTGGATTTGATCCGACATTTCATCAAATCCTCCCTACCTGGAGGCTATACACTTTAGGATCACATGTGCCAAGTATTTGAATTGCGGGCACATGATGCTCTTGTTCAGTACGTCGGCATTGATGTCTCCGGTGTACTTGATCCTCAGAAAGCAACCACAAATAGTCAATGGATGCAGCTTAGTTGGATGGGCTCCGTCTTCCCCCAAGTCTAAGACTCTCCTCAAGTGTTCTTCACGGATCTTAATTTCTTGTCCGAAGATAGAGCTCCGGATATAGAAGGCTCCACCAACTGGTCAACTGAGGCACTTTCCCAGAAGGCCTGTTGAAGAGATCTGTATGGTGTGCATGGAGTCGAGATGGCCTTGTAGATCCTCAATCTATGTAGGAAAGAAATAATCCCAGTGAACTCAGAGACGTTCCGGGAAGTCTCATCGAGATGAGCACAGATGTTATGCTTGGTGCTCATCGTCCATCTTTCAGCCATACTACTGCAACACAAAAATATATACAATAGATTGGTTGTAAGACTTAACAGTTGAATTTTGAATGATTTTGATCAACTGATTCAATCGTGCAACTGAACCATATGACTGAGTTCAGTCGTACGATTGAGCGAGCAACCGAGCTTAGTCGTATACTTAGCCATGCGGTTAAGTCAGTCATACGACTAGACCCACACACATGATTCACTCGTGCGATTGAATCATGCGTCTGGCTTAATTTGGCGATTGAAGTTCATTAGCATGTCCATTCGTATATCTCACTGTTGAACACCATAGAATTTAATCTTTGTCAAGACATGGCAATACACTTCGTGTTTAGATTCATTTGGACCGTAGAGACTCGAAATAACACTTACTATTGTTTAAATCACCATTAGTGTCCATTTAATAGGTTTATTTTAAGAGTTTAGTCCCGGTTATTGATCTTAAAAATTGTCGTCACTTAGGGTTCGATTAAACAATTAATTTGGGTCGATTTCAGTTGCACAGTTGCTGTAGATGAGTAAGAAACACGTTAGTATCACAATCAAGTGGTAATTTCAGTAAGCCAAATTTTTGCAGAGTGTCGTCGTATGAGCAGTTTTTGAGAGTTTTGAAGGGTGGTAAAGAATACGACCGACTAACCTCCTTTTTATACTGTTTTTAAGATTCAGACATGCGACTAGACCCATACGCATGATTCAAACGTGCGACCGGGGTTCAGTCGTGCGACTGGCTCAAACTCCTTCATCCAGTCGTACGAGTGGTTCATTCTTATAATCTAATCGCATGATTGTTTCCATACTCATGGTCCAATCGTGTGACTTGTTCATACTTATGGACCATACGTACGATTGGCTCATACTTATGGTTCAATCATATGATTGGCTCATACTTATGAGTTTGACATCATACATTTCCAAACACTTAAGATTTAACCTCTGATATATAACATTATGAACACCGATCATCTCAGACATGACCTTTTTAATTGAAAACCATTTGATCACCTCAGACATGATCATTTAATTTAAAAATATTTGATCACCTCAGACGTGATCCTTTTACTTTATGATTCACAGTGTTCATCTAGTTACTTAGTCTGACATTTATGCAAAGCAGAAAACAAAAACAGAAAGACAACTTTAACTAAAACAAAAGAAAACATATTTTTGTGATTTTGGTTTGAGGTGGACTAAAATTTTCAGACATCATCTCACTAATTTTTTCCCCTGAGCAGAACAGCTTCAATTAGTTTTTTTCATTTCTGGAAGGATTCATATGGAATCATACAGGTCTATCATAATCATTTGGAACCCTTTTACAAGTACTTTGATACAAGATTTTCATTTTCTGAGAGTCAATAGCACTTTCAGAAAATCATACTAGAGCTATAAGATGTACGTAATGATTTTGACTGTCGAGAGTTGCAGCCACGATGATTGTCAGTATATTTGTCCACTTAAATCCATACACAGATTTTCGACTCACATTGGTGATTCGTTAGGTTATATTATTTCAAGAAGCATTTGTGGATCCCACACTTATATGGTAATCAACATTCCTCAGGATATTTTTGAACGGTCTACTGGTATTTGACAAGAAGAGACTATTATAAGATCTTTCAAAGAGATGTCAAGCCGCAGGTCAGTGTCATCGCACAGCAGAGAGGCGCAAACGACAATGAATTCTAGAATATTTAGGTTACGCTTATCCTCAGGTCAGTGCCATCTCACAACAGAGAGGCACACAACCTATCTTCTTGTTAGAGCATAGAATTTTTTTTTCTTTTGCACATAACAACATAATTCATTAGCTTGATTGTGCTTAATCAATTTTTTCATGTGCTTTGCTCATTTTTATGGTCATCCGCACACATTTGTGGCGTTTATTTTTTCTCATCACCCCTTATTGGAAATGCGTTGATTGTGTTAACTAGGGATAAGATGAGAACCCATAGCAAGTTGAACATATTAGTTTGAATTTTATTCACCAATGAAGTCTACTCTTCTATTGTGTTGAATCTACTGACACATCATATAATGGACTAACAACCCCTAGGTCTACTTTCTCTATGTTACCTCAGTAGCATACAAGTGTACTATCACTTTTTCTTAATTTTGTTTAGACTTCTTAGACTTGTAATTTAAATATTGCATTTTGAATATTTAAATCCTTTTGATGTCCCAAACAATTTGTTCCCTGTGTACTTTCATTTTCCATATATTTTGAATCAAAATCACAGATATTATTTCTTTGCTTTCAGCTTATCTGCCATCCCCTCTCATTTTTTTATAGAGCCTTGTCCAATTTATAGACTCTATCCCAATGATACGGATCCTCAAATCCTTCGGGTTGACTAACGTACACTATTTCACAAATTTCACCATGAAGAAATGCACTTTTCACATCCAATTGATAAAATTTAATCTTCATGTAGGATGCATAGGCTAAGAAAATACAAATTGCTTCCATCCTTGCCACTGGTACAAACAATTCATTGTAATTAATGCCTTCTACTTGTCTGAACCCTTGAACAACTAGCCTAGCCTTGTTTCTGATTATGACTTCTTGATCATCTCTCTTATACCACAGATTCTGCATGAGACCAAATCAAATAGTGAGGAATCCTATTTTATTGGCGATCCAATCAGTGAGAACGATAACCCGATCGATCTAACTATGAAACAAACATTAAGAATGAGCAGAAATCGATGAAGAACAAACTATGAAGTTGGATTGGGCGTTCTGGACGCTCTGGACGGCTAGGGTTTATGTATATTAGAAGTATCTCTCTTACATTTAAGAACCCATTTAGTGCAAATCACCTTTGCACCTTTTGGTCTATCAACAAGAGTCCATACTCCTAACTTCTTGAACTGAAGGAGTTCTTCTTGCATAGCATTAACCCATGCCTCTTCGTTTAAGGCTTCACTTACATATTTTGGCTCAAACTGAAACACAAAAAATCGATAAGCACCATCATGTAGATAACCTTTTTCCATGACTGCGGCATAATCAGCTGAGTATAGCTAATTTCGTGTCTGAACTCCCGATAGAACATCCCCAATGATGTTGTACAGGGGATGATACACATTAATTCGAGATCCGAGAGTGGTGGGAACAACTACTTCAGTGTCTAGATTTTGAATCCCATGTTCAGTATCTATGGTTGTTGGAGTATGAGGTTCAAAAGTGTAAGTGGCATCAAGATCAGATGCTTGTGTGCTTTCATTAGTGGGAACCTGTTCCTCCTAGTCCACATTTGCAGTCTCAACTGCCTCATCATCAGAGTATTATCTAATGGAGCCGATGATGTTGAGTCTGGTGGAGCAGATAACTGGTCATCAGGATGAGAAGGTGGTAGATTGAAGAACTTAAAAAATCCATCATAGTCAAAGAAGAAGGAAGGTCCTTTTCCATCAGGGTGGTGGTGTATCTTTGGACATCAACATTGCACCACACTTCTACCTGACCCGTTGAGTTGTTATAAACTCTCTTGCTTGGTATACTGTATCCAAGAAAGATACCTTTTTCTGCCTTCAAAATAAACTTCCAAGTCAGGGTCTTCTTTAACAACATGCACGGTGCACCAAATGGTTTGAGATACTCCAAGTTTGGTTTACGTCGCTGGAGCAATTCATAACATGTTTTCCCATGACGTTTGACCACCAAGACTCGATTGAGAGTGTACATGCATTTGCCACTGCCTCGTTCCAAAATTGAATAGGTAGTTTAAAGTCAACTAACATTGTTCTCACTATCTCTATCAGGCCCCGATTCTTTCTTTCAGCAACCCCATTCATCTGTGGAGTGTAGGCAGAAGTAAATTGGTGAACAATTCCTTTCTCTCTATAGAATGCCTCCATCCATTGATTCTTGAACTTTGTTTCGTTGTCTGATCGAATCTTTCTTACTTTCAGCTTGTAGAGTGATTCCAAAGTAGTTACTAGATGTTTGAATGATTCAAATGTCTCTGATTTGGATTTCAAAAACATCACCCAAGATAATCTTGAGTAATCATTAGTTACTACAAAGTAGTACAAATCTCCAGCAATGCTCTTAGTGCTGAAAATAGATCCATGTGTAGAAGCTCGAGAGGAATATCGATAGAATTTACTTTCTTTGCCTTGTGAGACTTCTTGGTATGTTTCCCTTTATTACATGCTACGCAAAAATCTAGGAGCTGGAAATTCTTGACAATTACTCTATTCACTAAATAATTCTGTACTAGATGATTCATTTTCCTAGGATTAATGTGTCCCATTATCCTATCCTAGGAGACTAAATCTCTCTCTGTTGCCTTTAACAAGAAGCATTGGACGGTGTTCTCAGTTATGGAGGATTTTGATAGATCCAAGACATACAAATCGTTATATCTTAAAGCTGACACTAGAACTTTATCCTCCTTGATAACATAATCCTTCTTCAACATGTAGCACTTCTTGTTGTCAAGCACAACTTTGAATCCTTTATCACAGATCTAGGAGACAGAAAGCAAGTTTTTTTTGCAGTTGCTGAACGTAGTTGACCTTGTCAAACTTCATTTTCTCGTTTCCCACTTCGCCTTGAGCGGTGATGTAATCTCCTTTGTTCCCAGCGAATGATACGTGTCCCCCTTTAATTTGTTTGACATTGAAAAGGAGAGAAGAATTCCCAGTCATGTGCCTGGACGCCCCACTATCAATAATCCAGGTATTAGTGATAGTGTTGTAGCGGACACCCTGCACATTTAAAGAAATTGATCGGTTCAAATTTGGGACCCAAGCCTTAACTGGCTTGGGTGACCTAGAGGAATCACACATCATGAACTCAACCCACTGTCCTTTAGAGGATGAGGGTACATCTTTCTTTTTCTTGTTCTCACTGTCAAACATATTACTTGATTTTATCTTCCATAAGCCTGTTTTGTGTAAGGCATGTTTGTGGTAAACAAACGACTGGCTTATGGTTTGAACTTTAGGTTCACTAATACTCTTAGGTGGAGTATTAGATCTAATTTTAGAAACTCCTGGTTTTTCATTAAAAATTTCAATTTTCCTTTTGGGTGTCTGATAGTAAGGACAATTAGTAGAGATATGTCCTCGTTTTTCACGACTGTAGCATGATCTCCCTACTACAAATTGAGGAAAATTGTGATGTGGGGTTGAGTTTTGTAGAGGTTTTAGATGTGTCTGGTTGGGTTGTTTCACTTCTTTTTTAGATGTTCCACCTTCTTTAACAAAATTAATTGTTTTAACATTTTGAACATCTTTCATTTTCATTTCATTTTGACTTTGAAGATTAACATGTTTATGGTTAATTGGATTAGTTGATTTGGGTTCTAAAATAAACTTTTGTGAACCTGAACCTAAATTAAACTTTTAAATTTCATCATCCAAATTTCCAACAGGCATCTTCTCTTTTGATTTCAAAGTAGACTCTTTCTGTTTAGTGACAGATTTCACGGGTTTACCTGTAGAATCGGGATCACTAACAAGAGGAGTAGACACCACATGATCCTTTACTGGGTTATTATTGATTTGTCTACATTTATTGTTCAAAAGGATTGCATGTGATGGCGGTACTACTTTATAACCAAAACCTTCCCCGTTATTTCGTTCTTTCACTAAGTTTTGAACTATGTGAGAAGAACTAGCCAAACTGTGTAGTTTTTGTTTTAAAGATTCAACCTCGACTTCCAAAACTACTTTTTCCTTTTTAGTTTCTTCCAAAGAGTTTAAATAAAAATTTATGTCATTTGATTGATTTAAGGCAACAACCTCAGTTTCCCTTAGTTGTTTCCCCAAAAGTTCGATCTTTTCTTTGAAGCTGCACTCATTTTGTTTTAAAACGTGATTTGCTTCAGTGCAGAGTTGCAAATCATTTAACAGGTTATCATTATGTTCTAATAACCTGGCAAATTTTAGATCAATGTTATCCCTAAATTTTTCTCATTCGAAACAAGCATGTCTTTCAAATAATTGGTCTTTGGAACTTACCTGTGACGAATCAGACGAATCAGCCATTAAAGCAGTTGCGGACTCTATGGTGACTAGAGATTTCGAATTTGAAGCACTAAGCTCTTACCAGATGATCAACAACATTCATAGCTTCTTCGATATCTGAAAGTTGCTCAACTATGATCCTTCATCCAATGTATCAACGCAAGCAATATTTAGGTCACCCTCAGAAACAAATAGGAAAGACCAGTCTTGAACTTTATCACCTTGAGTAGTCAAAGCATTTGTCTCTTTACTTGATGATGAAGTTCCAATCTTATCCTTTTCTTGACGGTTGAATGTAGGAAACGTATTTCCATTTCTTGTTTTCATTGGCTTTACACACTCCTATTGTGACCCTTTTCACCACAGTTGAAGCACGTGAATATGGTTTTGTCGGATCCAAAAGTCGTATTTTTAGTGGCAACTAGATTTTGCCCCGTCTTTTTCACAAACTTCTTTGCTCTTCTAACAGCACTAGCCAAGGCCCACATTATATCCATTCTTTCTAGCTCATTTTCATTAACTTGTTCGTAGTCCACATCAGCAAGATGACAATTTCCAATCTTACCAGCAACTAACCATCATAAGATTGTACAACAGCTGCTAGAAGGTCCATGTGCTCTTTAGCTACTTCCACTGTTACATTTCCGAGATTCTCGGTCTTTAACTTTGTAGTATTCACCTCAGGAACTATGTATTGGGTTCCAGATGACCTTGATGTTTCGGTTCCTGATGCACTGCTTTGGGAAGAAATAGAGGAGCTAGATACAAAGGATGTTTGTAGCGGTGCTCCTGAAACTGTTGGAGTTGGAAATGAATTATATAGTGAAGGATTCTGAACATAGGTAGCAAGAAGTTCATTTTGTCTCAGATTAGATACAAATGGATCTCATTTATTTGGCAGACTGTTAGCAAAGCTAGATACTTTATCTTCCATAGATGTGGTCACACCATGAGTGTGCAATTCACTCATTAGATGATAGAATCGGTCAATGATGTCATCTAAGCTTTCATTCCCGATTGAAAAAAAAAATTCAAAATCCTTTTTAAGAGCTTTTGCCTTCGGTGCTTTCAGAGTTGCATTTCCATCATATCTCTTTCCAATGCCTCACATAATTTCTTTGCCTGCTTGTTCTTAGAAAATTGATGAATGATGTCCTTAGGTATAGACTGAGTCAACAAGGCATATACTTTCTTTTCAGCATTAAACAGAATCTTCTGGGCTTCGCTCATTCCTCCCAAGGTCAACTTGACTCCATTAGCATTGACTGGTACCGTGTAACCAGTCTCAATGGATGTC
>BJCM01111970.1:0-10162 GCA_018326385.1 Flaveria bidentis | reverse complement strand
TACTATATACGTATATATATATATACACATACATATATATATATATACACATACATATTTATATATACATATATATATATATATACATATATATATATATATACATATATATATAGATATGTGAGAAATTATTAAATTCTCGTATTGAATCAAAAAATAGGTATGGGTTGGGGTATAATGCTATTGCACCGCCTATAAATGATAATTACTCAACTTTACCTGAATCAATGACAAATAACTTGTCAAATCATTTTGTGCCTAGCACCAAGTTTGAAACAAATTGTAAACTAATTAATCACAATGAAACTGAGGTGAAAGAAACAGAGACTTTTGAATCAGAAAACATTGAACAAAATGACTCAGAATTTGACTTTGATGATTGTGATGACTTTGATGATTCTGATAAACATGATGATGATCTATTGAACATTGGTAAGAATGTTACTCTTGGAACAATCATTGCCAAAGTTCTCGGAGAATCAAAGCTGCCATATCCAGTAAAACAAAGAAACTTGCTGAAGACCATCTGCAAGAGAATAGCTCAACTAAATGAATGTCTTCAAGAACTACATCAGCAATAAAAACATTCAAATAAAGAAACTGAAAAGTGTGCATCTACCGAGGAATTACACAAATCATCCGTGGAAAAAGCAAAAAAGAAACAATTTGCAAAAATTCAGCGAAAGAAGAAATCATCTTTAGTAACAGATCTATGGAAAGACAATTCTACTGAATCAGTAGATGATCAGTGGAAGGCAAAAGAAACAAACAACAAATCAAAGCCTCAAAGGCTTGAAAAAGATAAATCAACTGTAAAATTGGAGAACGATGCAAAGCCTCAAAAGTTGATAAAGAAGAAGAAAGTAATTGAT
This sequence comes from Flaveria bidentis, assembly GCA_018326385.1. NCBI lineage: Eukaryota > Viridiplantae > Streptophyta > Magnoliopsida > Asterales > Asteraceae > Flaveria > Flaveria bidentis. The sequence continues at coordinate 9,290 of BJCM01111970.1, read as the reverse complement.
TCTGACAAAGAATCAGAGGAAGTTTATTGCAAGTGGTGTGATATGAAAAATCACACTACTGAAGATTGTTATTTTAGTAGTTATTGTTCTATTTGCAATATGAACAATCATATGACATTTGACTGCTACTTCAACAAACATTGTGCTATATGTAACAAAAATAACCATTCAACTCAGGAATGTTATTTCAATAAAAAGAACAAGTTAAAAAGCACAAAGCAGAAACAATCTGATATTATAGAATTAGATTCTCAATCTGCTGATAGTGAAAAAGATTCAAAAACTAAGAAGCAGCAATAAAAACAAAAGCCAAAACCAAAGGAGAAAACATCCACTGATGTTAAACCTATGAAGAAAAGAACTATATTTCAGCAATCCAAACACCTCACAAAAAGGTGGTTTTGACCGAAAAAGAAACAAATGTTGATGATGCTTTTGTGAATCCAAAGATCACAATCAGGAATTATCAGTGTTAATTTTTGAGTTAAGTCAATGTTTGCGGAATCAACATTAACTTTGTTTAATCGTTTTTATCAATTTAATATCAACAATAATGATTAATGATTAATGATTAATGATTAAGACGAACAAAATAAAAATGACACAATTAATAATCAAACAAAAATAGTTGATTCAAATATATTTTATTAAAAGATGTTAATGATTATAGATGAATAAACAATGAATGAAAGAAAATTGGTTTGAATGTATTGATGTTGATGTGACGGCTGCTAGGGTTTGTGTTTGTGTGATTTGATATTTGGTTGTTTGTGATCGTGTGTCTACTTGTGGTAGTCGCCACTCCTTGATGTGAAACCTAGGATCCATATTTATAGACATGTGTTTCTATTAAGGAAACACCTGATCTCTTAGGATTCGCTCAACTGTCATATTGACTTGTAACACTTGTATTATTAAATACAAGTGTTTGCACTACGCAGAATATGGTCTTCCGTAGATGTTTGTTCTTCCGTAGGAGTCTTGTTCTTCCGAAGGTACTTTGTTATTCCATAGGAATCTACACTTCTGACTTCAGTTAGTTGTTCATCCGTAGAAGATCTTCGGATGATTGATTTTGTAAGAAACATATCTACTGTAAGGCCCCGATCCCGAGATGCTCACAGTTGGACAATCATCTCACATAAAACATAAAATATACATTTACATCTATGAAAACATCGCAGTGGAATAATTTAAAACCATTTCATATATTAATGACAACTTTTGCAAAATAATACATCATTGTTATCAATTACAAAACATTATCGTTTGCATTACATCACAAAAACTTCATAATTGCACAAATGGATGTCATCCCAAAAATGCCGAGTAGCTGCCCCGTGCCATCCTCAGCAACAATCACCTGCCAACTGGAAAATACATAAAAGTCAGCGTTGCTGAGTGAGTTCTAGTTTTATAATTAAAATACTTTACTTTCCATTTAAAACCGTTCTTTACTTCCATGTGTGCTCATACATCATAGGTAAAAATAGATAATCTTATTATTATATTCATCATCGTTCATCGCACGTTACTCATTATCATTCATTATCATCATTCATCCCTTTTCTTTTGTATCATTCATTCCGTACATACATCATTAATCTTTACTTTCAATCAGACCAATGCCATGTGCTTCACCCCACCATCATGCATAAAGCTGGTACTGGGCCGAAGTCTATAAATAGATTCCCATACATTGTGCCTGGTGGCCTGACCATAGTCCCGGGGTAAGCGGAAAGGATCCCATATGTATGGTCAATCGCACGGATTAGATCCCAGTGTGCATCCTTCCGGGGTAGCTAACCCACACACAGTTGAGCTAACACCCTTTATTCGGTGTGAACCTCCATACATTGCTTGCAAGACTTTTCTTACATTCGTTCGTTCATTAATGCATGAATTCATCTTTCTTTACGTCCACTTAACATTATGTAGATACATCATGTTCCTAGTTGTGAGCTTTAATGTAAAAGTCTTTCATGTCTTACACATATGTAATGAATTGATTCAATGATATATAATATATGGTTGTTGCTTATTAATGTTTATTTATTTCATATTATTATTGTGTGAGTATAATTCATATATATGAACTTAATATATAGGTTTGAGGTTGTTGTGCATAGTTCTTAATCAATAATGATTAAGAAATGTGTTCAACCTAGTTAGATGAGTCTTCATGCGAATGGACCATACACATGAATACATCATGCTTATGGACCAGTCGCATGACTGAACCAGGAGACTAGATCAGTCGTATGATTGAGACATAAGATTGACTCTGTCGCACGACTGAACCTTCAGTTATGCGTATGACTCAATTGCATGATTCAGTCGCACAACTGAACCATGCTAATGGTTCAGTCGTACAATTGAAAACTACAAACCTATAAATATCACTTAATTCATGGAAAAACATAAGAATTCAGAACAATTCGCTAACACTTTGAATACACAGAAACCCTAGCCGTCCAGAGCGTCCCGAACATCTAATCCAACTTCATAATTCGTTCTTGATCGATTCCTACTCGTTCTTAACGTTTAGTTAATTCTTATATCGATCAGGTTAATGTTCTCATTGATTGGATCACCAATCAAATAGGATTCCGCACTATTTGATCTGGTTTCACGCATTATCAGTTAGTATTCCGTACGTACACGGTCCTGACAAGTGGTATCAGAGCTTTGGCTCTTGAATTTGCATGTGATTCGATTAGTTTTGGTGTCAAACTTAATGTTTTCATTCAAAAGTTTTGATTTTTCACTATACGACAAATTAGGGTTCTTGGGAAAATCGTGTTTTCGTGTCAAAGTGTCAAAATCTTCAATTTTGCCAAAACAGCAGCCTTCAGTCGTACGACTAGCTCATTCGTACGATTGAACTCATTCGTACACTCCATTTGCACGACTGAACTCAGTCACACTCTTCATTCGCGCGACTGAACAACTCCAGTCGTTTGTGTCCATTTTTCTTGTTCATTCGCACGAATGAATCCAATCGAACAATTGAATTCATTGGCACCCTTCATTCACACGAGTGAACCATACTTATAGTCCATTCGTACGATTGAAATTTTCTTGTTCTCCAAGTACCAAGTTTATACAAATGGAAGATCAGTTTGCTGCGTTTACTGCCGGGAAGGACTCACGCATCTAGAATCTTATGCTTCTGGAAAATAAGATAGGAAATCACAATAAACCGCCGAAGCTTATAACGTTAGATGACTATCGACAATGGAAACATCGGTTCAAGATTTACTTAAATGAAGTTGATCCCAATCTTTGGACATCCATCAAGAATGGTTACACGGTGCCAATCAGTGCTAATGGCGTCAAGCTAACTTTGGGAGGAATGAATGAAACACAAAAGATACTCTTAATTGCTGAGAAGAAAGTTTATGCCCTGTTGACTCAGTCAATACCAAAACACATTTTTCATCAGTTTTCTGAGAACAAACAGGCCAAAAAGCTATGAGAGGCTTTAGAGAAGAGATATGATTGTAATGCAACATTAAAGGCACTGAAGGCTAAGACTCTCAAGAAGGAGTTTGATAATTTCTTCTCAATAGGGAATGAGAGCCTGGATGACATAATTGACAGGTTCTATCATCTCATGAGTGAGCTGCACACTCATGGTGTAACCACATCAATGGAAGATAAAGTTTCAAGTTTTGTTGATGGGTTACCTGATAAATGGGATCCATTTGTGTCTAATCTCAGACAGAATGACATTCTTGCAACATTGGACTTAGATGACTTCATTTTGAAGTTAAGAGAGGAAGAGATGAGGATGAAGTACAAGTCAAAGAAAGGATCCTACGTTCAGAATCTAACACTCTACAACTCCGTTTCGTCTCCAGCTGTTTCAGGAGCACCTATACAAACAACTCTTATGTCTAGTTCATCTGCCTCTTCTCAAACCACTGCTTCAGGACCAGAAACATCAGGGACATCCACTACCAATACATAGTGCCTAAAGCCAATACTAGAAAGTTGAAGACCAAGAATCTCGGTAAGATCACAGTGGAAGTTGCAAAGGAGCACATGGATCTTCTAGCTGTAGTTGTCCGATCCCATGATGGTTTAGTTGCTGGGAAGATTGGAAATTGTCATCTTGCAGATGAAGATTACGAGCAAGTTTATGAGAATGAGCTAGAGAGAATGGACATCATGTGGGCCTTGGCAAGTGCAGTCAGAAGAGCTAAAAAGTTTGTCAAGAAGACGGGACAGAACCTAATAGCCACTAAGGACACGACGTTTGGTTTTGACAAAACCAAAGTAACATGCTTTAACTGTGGTGAGAAGTGACACTTTAAACGTGAATGTGTAAAGCCCAAGAAAACAGGTAATGGAAATCCATTTCCCACATTCAACCGTCAAGACAAGGACGTGATTGGAACTGCCTCTTCAAGCAAAGAGACAAACGCTCTTATAGCTCAAGGTGATGAAGGACAAGACTGGTCCTTCAGGTTTGTTTCTCCTGGAGAATCAAATATTGCCTTTGTTGAAGCAGTAGATAATGGGTCTGCTAGTGAAGGTGAGAGTGCAGCTGAGCAAGCAATGTCAGATACCGAAGAAGCTGCGAACGTGGTAAATCACCTGGTTGAAGAAGAGCTTAGAGAAACAAGTTCAAAATCTCCAGCCACCAAAGGATCTAATCTGCTTTGATGGCTGATTCAACCGATTCATCACAGGTAAGTTCTCTAGACCAGTTATTTGATAAACATACTTGTCATGAGTGTGATAAATTTAGAGAAAGCATTGACTTGAAATTTGCTAGGTTGTTGCTTTAAATCAATCAAATGATTTAAAGTTTTATTTACATTCCTTAGAAGAGACCAAAAAGGAATAAATAGTTTTGGAAGTTGAGGTAAACTCTTTAAAACAAAAACTGCATAGTTGGGCTAGTTCTTCTCACATAGTTCAAAATTTAGTGAAAGAACAAAACAATAGGGAAGGTCTAAGGTACAAAGTAGTTGCACCTCTACATGAAATCCTTTTAAATACAAAATGTAGACCTGTAAATTACAACCTAGTAAAGGATCATGTGGTGTCCACTCCTCTGGTTAGTGATCTCGATTCCACAATTAAACCTGTATAGAAGATCATTAGACAGAAGGAGCCTACTTTGAAATCTAAAGGTAAAATGCCGGTTGAGATTTTGGATGATGACATTAAAAGGGTTAATGTAAGGTCAGGGTCACAAACGTCTACTTCAGAACCAAAACTGACTAAACCAGCTAGCCATAAACGTGTTAATCATCTAAGTCCAAATAAAGTGCAAATTAAAGATGTTCAAAACATTAAAAAAATTAAGTTTGTTAATAAGGATGTAACATCTAATAAAGAAATGAAAAAACACAAACAGACAAAGGTCACACCTTTACACAACTCAAACCCACATAAATATTTTCCTAAATCTGTAGATGGAGATCTTGCTACAATTGTGGAAAATGAGGACATATCTCTTCAAATTGTCCTTACTAGCAGACTCCCAAAAGGAAAATTGAACTTTTTGATACAAACCAAACTTTTCCTAAATATCTAATACTCCACCTAAGAGTATTAGTGAACCTAAAGTTCAAACAATAAGCCAGTCATCTGTTTATCGCAAACAAGCCTTACACAAAACTGACTTATGGAAAGAAAAATCAAGTATAATGTCTGATAGTGAGGAGATTAAGAGGGAAGATATGCCCTTATCCTCTAAAGGACAATGGGTTGAGTTTATGATATGTGATTCCTCCGTGTCACCCAAGCTAGTTAAGGCTTGGGTCCCAAATTTGAACTAATAAGTTTCTTTGAATGTGCAGGGTGTCCGCTATAGCGCTATCACCAATACCTGGATTATTGATAGTGGGGCGTCCAGGCACATGACAGGAAATTCATCTCTCCTTTTCAATGTCAGACAAATTAAAGGGGTACATGTTTCATTTGCTGGAAACAAATGAGGTTACATCACAGCACAAGGCGAAGTAGGAAACGAGAAAGTTAAGTTTGTCAAGGTCAACTACGTTCAGCAACTACAGAACAACTTACTTTCTGTATCTCAGATCTGTGATGAAGGATTTAAACTTGTATTTGACAACAAGAAGTGCTACATGTTAAAGAAGGACTATATAATTGAGGAGGATAAAGTTCTTATGCCAGCTTCAAGATATAACGATTTGTGTGTCTTGGATCTATCAAAAGCCTCCACAACTGATCACACCGTTCAATGCTTATTGTCAAAGGCAACTGAGAGGAATTCAATCTCCTGGCATAGGAGAATGGGACACATTAATCCAAGGAAGATGATTCACTTAGTCCAAAATGACTTAGTGAATGGAGTAACTGTAAAAAACTTCCAACTTTCGGATTTTTGTGTAGCATGTGAGAAAGGGAATACCAAGAAGTCCCACAAGGCAAAGAAAGTTAATTCAATTGATCTTCCTCTTGAGCTTCTACACATGGATTTGTTTGGCCCTGTTAGTACAAAGAGCATTGCTGGTGGCCTGTATTGATTTGTAGTAACTGATGATTACTCAAGGTTCTCTTGGGTGATGTTTCTGAAAACCAAATCAGAAACTTTTGAATCATTTAAACATCTACTTACTACTTTGGAATCACTCTACAAGCTGAAAGTAAGGCAGATCCGATCAGAAAATAGAATAGAATTCAAGAATCAGAATGGAAGCATACTGTCGAGAGAGAGTAATTGTTCATCAATTTACCTCTGCTTACACTCCACAGATGAATGGCGTTGCTGAAAGGAAAAATCGGAGTTTGATAGAGACTGCCAAAACAATGCTAGCTGACTCAAAACTGCCTATTCAATTTTGGAATGAGGCAATGGCTAATGCCTTTTACACGCTCAATCGAGTCTTAGTGGTCAAACGACATGGGAAAACATGTTATGAACTGCTCCAGCGACGTAAACCCAATCTGGAGTATCTAGAATCGTTTGGCGCACTGTGCATGCTGCTAAAGAAAACTTAGACAGGGAATTTTAGTGAGAAGGTAGAAGAAGGTGTCTTTCTCGGATACAATATACCGGAGAAGAGAGTTTATAACAACCCAACATGTCAGGTAGAAGTGTGGTGCAATGTTGATGTTCAAAGATACACCACCCCCTGCTAGAAAAGGACCGTCATTTTTCTTCGATTATGATGGATTCTTTAAGTCCTTCAATCTCCCTACCTCTCTTCCTGATGATGAGTTATCGACTAATATGATGTATGATGTTTTGAACACACAAACACAAGACTCGACAACATCGGTTCCACTAGACAATTCTCCTAATCCTTTAGGGGGAGCACTTGATGTAAGCGACTCATCGTCTGATGATGAAGCAGTGAGACTGCCAATGCGGAACAAGAGGAAAAGGTTCCACTAATGAAAGTACACAAGCATCAAATCCTGATGCCTTTGACATTTTGGAACCTCATACTCCAATAGCTTCAGATACCGAACCTGGATTTCCCAATCTGGATAATGAGGTAGTTGTTCCCAGGATAATGAGGTAGTTGTTCCCACCACTCCTGGATCCCGGATAAATGTTTATCATCCCTTCGAAAATGTCATTGGGGATGTTAGATCGGGAGTACAAACCATAAACCAGCTATACTCAGATGATTATGCCTCGGTAATGGAAAAAGGCTATCTTCACGATGGTGCATATCGATGTTTTGTGTCTCAATTTGAGCCAAAATATGTGAGTGAAGCCTTAAATGATGAGGCATGGGTCAGTGCAATGCAAGAAGAACTCCTATAGTTCAAGAAGTTAGGAGTATGGACCCTTGTGGAAAAACCAAAAGGTGCTAAGGTGATTGGTACTAAATGGGTGCTGAAATGCAAGAAAGACGACGAAGGGGTCATCATAAGGAATAAGGCTTGACTTGTAGTTCAAGGATTTCAAGAAGTCGAAGGCATATATTACAATGAAGTGTTTGCACCAGTGGCAAGGATGGAAGCAATACGTATATTTCTAGCCTATGCATCCTACATGAAGATTAAAGTCTATCAACTAGATGTGAAGAGTGCATTCCTTCATGGTGTAATCCATGAGACGGTCTATGTCAGTCAACCCGAAGGATTTGAGGATCCTTATCATCGGGATAGAGTTTACAAACTGGACAAGGCTCTTTACGGGCTCCATCAAGCCCCTAGAGCCTAGTATGAGAAACTCTCAACTCATCTTGTGAAACACCGTTTTCGCAGAGGAGTGATAGACTGTACATTGTTTATCAAAGAAAAAGATGGCGATTTACTGCTGGTACAGATTTATGTTGATGACATAATCTTCGGTTCCAAAAACAAAGAATTATGTAAAGAATTTGAATCTGTAATGAAAGCAGAATTTGAGATGAGTGCCATGGGGGAGATGAAGTTCTTTCTCGGCTTACAGGTGGATAAGACAAATAAGGGAATCTAACTACATAAGACCAAGTATGTAGGTGATATCCTCAGTCGATTCGACATGGAGAATGCTTCAGCAGCTGGAACTCCACTTCCCACGAACCATGACGTGGCACCGACAAAAATGGTGATCTGGTTGATGCCAACAGACCTCCGTTGTTTTGTCAACATGTGAAGCTGAATACGTTGCTGCTGCAAGTTGATGTTCACAAATCATCTGAATTCAACAACAAATGCGCGACTACGGTTTGCAATTTTCTAACATCCCTGTTTTTAGTTCTACTGCTATTGCTGTCAACACGCCGACCTCTACACAAAACATTTGATAAACCGAGGAGTTTATATCTTTTAGAGGTTAATGTCATGAAAAAGAAAAGTGAAGTGATTCTCTAAGAAGAAAGTGCGTAGTCCGACATATCTTTATTTTTATTTTCTTTTATTCTATTTATTTATTTTCCTGTCTATTAAAAATCTGAAAACACAAAAAGATTTTCAGTTTTAGAATTTTAGGGGGATAATAGTTTAAAAAACGAGGGGGAGGGCAGCTTAGCCAAAGGAAATGAAATCAAATCTGTGATTCTAATTCAACGTTTATAGAAAATGATAGTACACAGGGAACAAATGGTTTGGGACTTTAAAAGTTTGAAATGATTAAGATGCAAAATTCAAAGTATAAATCTGAGAACTCTAAGCAAAATAAAAGGAAAAATGATAGTAAAAATAGTCTGCTACTGAGGTAACATAGAGAAAGTAGACCTAGAGGTTGCTAGTTCATTATATGATGTGTCGGTAGATTCAATACAATAGATGAGTAGACCTCATTGGTGGTTTAAATTCAAACTAAGTTGTTCAACTTGTTGTGGGTTCCCATCTTATCCCTGGTTAACACA